>JAWQEG010003166.1:2500-5000 GCA_033782935.1 Petrolisthes cinctipes
TGGTAGGGACGATGGGACTCACTCACTCCTGTGGTTCCTGTGGTTGTAGTTTCGGGCAACAGTTGCTACCCGTGGCCACGCTGATGCGCCGCCGTTAGTATACTCCGTCTGCTCGTCTCTGTGCCAGCTGGTCTATAATGCTGTTGCTGGCAGCACGGAGATGGTAATGTGGCATCTTGGGTTGGTCAGGTATGGTCTGTAGTAACTTATCCAGCTGGGTCTTGAATCGTTCCAGGGTAGGTTCCGTTATATCACGCAGGTGTCTGGGTAGTGCGTTGTATAGCAGTGGTCCTCTTGTGGCGAAAGCATTTTCTTTGAGTGTCTTTAGTCTTGTTCTTGCTCTGGGGTGTGTCTTTTCAATATGACAGAGTCGTCCTCGTCGCTGGTGTATGTTGAACTGTATGTTAAGGGTTATTGACACATATTCCAGTCAATATTTTATATATATATATTATTGCGTACCTTTCTCTACGCCTTTCTAGGGAATAGAGGTTTAGTTCATGTAATCTTGTCCAGTAGTCGAGATCTCTGACACTAGATATTCTGCTGGTGAACGATCGTTGTACCGCTTCTAGTGACTGTTTCTCCCCTGCTCTCCACGGACTCCATAGTTGACAGCAATACTCTAGCAGTGGTATCACAAGTGACTTGTATAGCGTCAGCATAGGTAGCCTTTCTCGTGTCCGGAAGGTGCGGAGTATCCAACCAGCTTGACTTCTTGCTTTCTTGACTACGTTTTGCACATGGTGGGTGAAGTTTCCATCGGAACTGAAGGTAATTCCCAGGTCTCTTATGTGCTCTTTGGTGGTTATATGAGCACCATCTGGTGCTGTGTATGTGTCTGCAGTGTAGCTTGTTCCATCTGGACTGTAGTGTATATGCTCAAATTTGTTGTTATTGAAGGACATGTTGTTCTGCTCTCCCCACGAGTAGAGTACTGTTAGATCTGCTTGAAGTTGTTCAGCATCAGATACTGAGGAAACTTCTTTCATTACTCGTGTGTCATCAGCAAATGAGGCTACGGATGAATGTATGACATATCTGTTGATGTCTGAGATGTGGATCAGAACAGTATTGGTCCTAGACCGACCCTTGCGGGACCCCGCTGTTGACTGTTGACGACTGAGATATTGCACCCACAGCCGCTACACATTGCTCCCTGTTAGTAAGAAAGGAGTGAAGCCACATCCCGAGATTTCCAGTGATGCCCATCTGTCTGGTCTTGTGCAATAGAACGCCGTGGTCCACCTTGTCAAAAGCTTTTGCGAAGTCGAGGTAGACCACGTCGACATCTTTGCTATATTCCAGCATTTCTAGTATTTTTTCATAGTGGGCAAGAAGCTGGGAAAGGCACGAACGCCCAGCGCGAAACCCATGTTGGTCTGGATTCATCTTGTTGTTTTGTTCAAGGTGTTCAGCGATGTTCTTGACTATTATTCTCTCTAAGACTTTTATGATGTGAGAAGTTAAGGCAACTGGTCGATAATTTTTTGCCTCCGCCTTCGACCCTCCTTTATGGATCGGTGTGATGCGAGAACTTTTCAGTTTCTTTGGTATTGTACCAGTTTTCAGGGTATTTTTATAAAGAGAGAGTAGGGGAATGCTTAGTTCTTTAGCACAGCATCTCAGGAGCATGGCAGGGAAGTGGTCTGGACCAGCTGCCGAGTTAGCAGCTATCTCTTTGATTGCTCCCTCTATGTTGCCTTGATTTAAAATTATGTCCGTGAGTTTTGATGCACAATCAGTATCTTGATGAAAGAAATCCTTGGGTGAGTTGATTATCTTGTCTTTCATCGGATCACTGAAGACACTTTTATACTGGTATAGTAGTATTTCAACAATCTCCTTTGGTTCGCTTATGGTTCGGCCATCTGAGTCGGTCAGTGGGCCTACTGTAAAAGTACTTTGGATTGGTTTTGATGTATGCCACGGCTTGTTTTTCTTTATGGTCATCCTCTAATTCAACTGACCTTTTAAGTTGTTCTTCTATAGTTTTTATTTTGTTTTCGGTCTGTGTCAGAACCTCTCTGTTTTTTGTCTCTTTGAGTTTGTTTCTCAATTTCGTTCTTTTTCGCATCAGAGTTTTCCTGTCTCTTGGTATGTTTCCCTTGTGAGAGGTCTTTTTAGACGGTCTCATTGGTACATGCGTCTCTGATACTTCCAAACATTTCTTCATTATTAGGTCATATTGGGCCTCGGGGTCACGATCTTTCATGAGAAGATCCCAGTCCACTTCACTGAGGTCTCTCCTCAAATTTTCCCAGCAGACTGACTCGCTGTGAAAGTTCAGCTGGTTAAAATTTGGTAACTGTTGTGCTGTACTGACAATCCTAGTTTTCATATTCTTAGATAAACCGGTCGTCAGGATAATGATGTTGTGGTCTGAGAGGTTGGTTTTGTTCACGGAAATATCATGTAAAAGGTCATCGTTGTTTACCATGACAATGTCCAATATGTTGTTGCCTCTTGTGGGGGTGTTGATAGATTGATGTAGACAGAA
>JAWQEG010003166.1:12500-59327 GCA_033782935.1 Petrolisthes cinctipes
AAGTTATTTATAGGAAAGGAAAAAATAAGGTGGCCAAGACCGTAGTCCGTATGATACATACAGTACATACATCAGGTAGTGCCATTCTAATACAAAGGAAGGTAATTATTTATTCTATTGTTGGTTGGTATTACAATGTTTTTACTTTCTTTACTCCTTACGTTCTTACTAACACACTTCTCTTCTTTGGCGTTTTCTTCGGAAATGCCCCATTTCCAAGATAGGGTATATTCAAATGGGGCATTTTGGAATTACCCTGACCTTACCTGACTTAACCTTGACCACAACAGACTACCGGGACCTAACCTGGGCAAACTACCGGGACCTAACCTGGACAGACTACCGGGACCTAACCTGGGCAAACTACCGGAAAATAACCGTGAAAAAGTACAGGAAATAACCGTGGCAAAATACTGGGACCTAGCCGGATCTGGCAACACTGCTACAGAACGGGGTAAATTTACAGAAGAACTGGGTTCACTATATTGTGTATTTTAGTATCATTACCCACTATTTTGGACCATTCTAAAACACTTTTATTCTATGGTGTTTCTTTCGGAGATGCCCCGTTTTCGAGATATGCCCCGTTTTACAAACATAATTTGGAAATTAGTCTGACCTCACCTGACCTGACCTAACCTAACCTAGACAACATCAGACGGTAAATATTGAATGAATTACCGTTATTGCGTACGTTTTTTCTACCTTCATTACCCACTTATTTAGACCATTCTAAGACTATTTTCTTCTATGGCATTTTCTCCGCAAATGCCCCATTTCCAAGATAGGGCATATTCAAATGGGGCATTTTGAAATTAGTCTGACCTTACCTGACCTGACCTAACCTAACCTAGACCGCATCAGACTACCGGGACCTAACCTGGGCAAACTACCGGAACCTAACCTGGGCAAACTACCGGGAAATAATCGTGATAAAGTACAATAAATGACTGGGGCAAAATACTGGGACCCAACCGGATCTGGCAACACTGCTGCAAAACGGTAATTCTTTCAATAAATACCCATCGGACTACCGGGACCTAACCTGGGCAAACTACTGGGACCTAACCTGGGCAAACTACCGGGATATAACCGGTGTAAACTATCATAAAGTGACTGGGGCAAATTCCCAGGACCTAGCCGGATGTGGTAACACTGCGCGATCCTAGCCAAAAACCCAGTTATTCTGTAATAATACCCAGAACGGCAATAGTCTAGATAAATACCATGAAGTGTAATAAAGGAATGAAGTGTAATATATGCCATTTGAGGAAAAAAGGGTATTTATTGAAAGAATTATCATTTTGTAGCAGTATTGCCAGATCCGGCTAGGTCCCAGTATTTTGCCAAGGTCATTTCGGTATTTATTGAAAGAATTACCGTTTTGCAGCAGTGTTGCCAGATCCGGCTGGGTCCCAGTATTTCGCCTCAGTCATTTATTGTACTTTATGACGATTATTTCCCGGTAGTTTTCCCAAGTTAGGTACCGGTAGTTTGCCCAGGTTAGGTCCCGGTAGTCTGATGCGGTCTAGGTTAGGTTAGGTCAGGTCAGGTAAGGTCAGACTAATTTCAAAATGCCCCATGTGAATATGCCCTATCTTGGAAATGGGGCATTTGCAGAGGAAATGCCATAGAAGAAAATAGTCTTAGAATGGTCTAAATTAGTGGGTAATGAAGGTAGAAAAAACTTACGCAATAACGGTAATTCATTCAATATTTACCGTCATTTCCTGTACTTTTTCACTTATTTTCCGGTAGTTTACCCAGGTTAGGTCCCGGTAGTCTGATGCGGTCTAGGTTAGGTTAGGTAAGGTCAGGCTAATTTCAAAATCCCCCATTTGAAAATGCCCTATCTTGGTAATGGGGCATTTGCAGAGGAAATGCTATAGAAGAAAATAGTCTTCGAATGGTCTAAATAAGTGGGTAAGGAAGGTAGATAAACCGTACGTAATAACGATAATTCTTTCAATAATTACCCTATTTTCTTCTATGGCATTTCCTCCGCAATATAGGGCATATTCAAATAGGGCATTTTGAAATTAGCCTGACCTTACCTGACCTTACCTACACTAACCAACAAACTCACCCACCCACCTAACCTAACCTAACCTAACCTAACCTAACCTAACCTAACCCACACTTAACTGGTGCATCCTTCTGTTTTAACCAGGGTATCTTTCAGTCCTAACCTATCCAAATCTGAACTGCAAGATTTGCAGCTCAAACTATCATACCAATACCCACATAACCTGCCCAAACTTTTACCAAAGCATTCTTTGTTTCTAATTCAGCATTTACTAGTCCTAACTATAATATATTTTTGTTGTAATGATACATGAAGTGGATGAGTATTGACAACACTTCCTCAGGATTTCAAATATTTACATTTATAATTACCAATACAAAAATCAAAGTTAATTATGGTAAATATGTGTATTTTCTCATACTCAAAACACTTGATTTCCCCTCCCACCTCCTCTCCCCCAAGATTATGGGATGAGTGAGTGGATGCTATATCAGTAGCAAAGCATTTCCAAATGAAATGGCCATAAAGAATAAAAATCACTACTGACAATGTCTTTATTTATGTTACATCATTAGTAATTGATATTTTATTTTTCAGGTGGCAAGCTATAAGGATATGTGTCCTTTCCAGAAGTAACCCAATTCTTACAAGTACAGTACTGGTACGGTAGGACTTATACCATTGTTTAACCGAATTAAATACAGAGGTCGAGGGTGGCTTCAGTTTTGATTGAGCATCACCTAGAAAGAATATCACAAAAAGGCCCCAACACCAACTGTGATACCAATTCCAGTATTTGAGATGTGATCAGTGAGAGCATGTCTGCAAAAACAAGCAAAATTGGCCAAGTCAGAGAAACTTCATTAATAATGGAGATTGGAAATGATACTGGTGGTAACTCTTGTGACAAAGTAGAAGTTAGTGCTAGTAGTAGTCAAGATGTAAGCAGTGTTTATGTTGAATATGACTGCTTAGCAAGGAATGAATGCAGGGATATGCAAAACAGTGAAGTAACTAGAGAAAAGAATAATACTAGCAGTGAGGAATGTAATATTATCAGCAGCTCAACAGACATGTCATATGAAGGAAATACAAATAATTTAGTAATGAGGCCAGGGAGTACATGTGTTGAGGTTGACTTCAACGAGCTCAAAAGTGGATGTACATTGTGCCCAGTTGAAGGTTGTGGGAAGCAGTTTGGAAAGCCAAGTCGCCTAGCAGTGCATATGAGGACACACACAGGAGAGGTAAGTAATTGTCGTAATGCCGTTTAGACAAAAGTGTAATTTTCTCTCATGTTGTACTTTGACAACTTGTCAAAATAAAAGCTTCTGATTTCTTCAAACTGGGCCTGGAAATAAAATACTGTACTGTACCTCAGTTTACCATGGAGACTATTTCATGATGCCAGATTCCTCATTTCTGGATAGAACCAGCCCTCACCAGTGTGTTGATGGGTAGTTGAGATGTGTGCTGGGTAGTTTACATTAACACATCTTCCCACCAGTGTGTGCTGGGTAGTAGTTGTTGAAGTTCCTCAAGCTGTCTGGCCGAGCAGCCCCGGGGCTAGTTAGTTGAGATGTGTGCTGGGTAGTTTACATCAATACATCTTCCCCCAGCCATCAACACATTTTCCCCCAGCCTACAAGGTAGCATGCTATCCTTGCTCTTACAGCCAGGTACCTATTTACTGCTAGGTGAACAGAGACATAGGGGGCTGGGAAAATTGTCCAACAATTCCACTGACGGAATTGAACCCGGGATCTCTCACGTGCCAGGTGAGAGTGCTAACCGCTATACCATCAGCACCCCCTGGTAATACAGTAAGGTAATACAGTAATACGAGGTGGCAGATGTTTTGCTGCTTATGATACCGTTCAATGAGGATTAAAATCCGTATCATTACTGATGATATTGGGATTTGTTGTGTTCACTCTAGGTCTACAGTACAGCTGTATTATTGTTCAGCCAGTAATAGAGTGGTAGTATATTATTTTTTGTGTCCTCATTGCAGCGACCCTTTGCCTGCCCTGCAGCTGGTTGCTCCAAGACGTACTCCCGCCAGCAACACTTAAAGAGACACATGGAAACATTTCACGAGGAAAAATCTGACACAAAAAAGTTGAAGTAAGCGGGATGTGCGTATGAGTGCACGTGTGTAACTTTGTGTATAGGGATGTGTGAGAGTAGCCTACAGTAGTGTGTATGTAGCCTACCAGTAGATGTATAAATGTATGTTTGTAAATGTGTAACTGTATAGAGTCTATCTCTGTGATTTTGCATATAAATGGGTGTTTGGAAGTGTGTAACAGGAAAGTGTATGTTGGTTGGGCTATTGGGATAGAAGACATTCACAACCTGTCCATCCTTTATCTATAATATCCTTTGACACTACCCAGGAGTTAGTAATAAAACTCATTGATAAATTTTAAGATGTTGATATTTCACTCATCCACTGGATAAATCTTCACTGTGATATTTCTTTCCTAAAGGTGTGACGAGTGTGGGGAGCAGTTCACCAACTTAACCAACTTGAGGAAGCATATCAAGAGGATCCATGTGCAGCAGAGTTTTGTCTGTAAGGAATGTGGTAAAACGTTCAAGAAGCAACAGCACCTCAAGACACACTCGTTTGACCACACTGGTATCAACCCTTATGCGTAAGTGTCAGTACTTGCAGGCATTGAGTGATGAAGAACCTTATCTTCATTTAATATTACCAAGCTCTAAATGTGTCCAAAGTTACTACTGTACTGACTAACAGGCATTGGGTCATTGCAGTGGTAGCATTTTTGCCTGATATCAACAAAGTCCTGAGTTCAAGACTAGCTACTGTGCACCAAACTTATGGGGAGAGGTGGCCCCTTCATGTAACCTTAGTAGGCTAAAATGGCCAGAATGGCACAGCTTATGTAAAATTCATGTATATTCCTCAAACTGTGATATGATGCATTTTTATAATAATTTCAGCAGATATAAAGCTGCCTTCTGAAGTTTTGATGTAAAGATGTGGGCATATCAGCCCTGCCATCCAGTTTCCACGGAGCAGGGAGTTGAATAGCTCTTTTTGCATTAACAACACAATAAAACGAGACATAGGAGTTATTACAAGACTATCACGGCCACCCCAACTTGGGGAGTTCACAATAGGGTATGAAACATCAGAGCTACATCTAGATTTTATGAAACTGAGGAGAACAACCAAAATACAGTATATGGCTACATAACAGTTTGGTATGACTCAACAGGTGTGACTATCCAGGTTGTGAGATGCGTTGTAAGACCCCAAGCCGGCTTAAGCGACACCAATTGCAGCACGAAGGCAGCCGTTATGCCTGCCCTTATGAAAATTGTAACCAAACCTTTGACACACACATTGAACTTCTGCAGCACATGCCAAACTCACATCCCAGAGGTAAGGGAGTTTGTATATTTCAGCTTCAAAAGGTGGCAATGTGGAACATTCTGCTACTCCCTAAAAATCAAGTTAACAAATGTTGTGTAAAATTATGTTGCACATAATAATCCACATGTAACACACCTATGACCCCACAGTGTGTGACATCTGCGACCGACCATTCAGGCAGCTGCGACAACTCAAGAAACATCGTCAGTCCCATGAAAATATTGTGGAAGCTTATTTCTGTCCTTTTGTAGCTTGTACCAGGTAAGATGGTGTTTTTGTAGATATATAATTATGTATACAGTGTTTTTTTCCTGTACTGTAATGGAATATTATTAATGCTTCATCATTGAATACTTTTTAATTTAATACACTGAGACTCACCAGATGAAACATAATAACTATTTTACCAAGGCAAAAGGCAATATCATTTGGGGAAGTCATTCAATTAGCCATGATATTCATAAGTAGTAAGTGGTTAGTGACTGATGAGTGGACTATACAGAATTGCACACAACAACAAGGGTACAAGAGGTTGTCCTCCCTATGTTGTGAATATACAATACTGTATAATTAAAGAACTAAACAGCTATACATAACATGGGTTCTCTTTTATGGTATTGTATTATATGGCATTTAACCTGTAAACAACACAGTGTTGTTTACAGGTTAATTGAATGACACAAATAACCTTTAAAAATTAGTACCGTAGTACTCTCTTCGGACAATAAAAACAATTTGGCATTTCAGAAAACTGCAAAATATATAGCTGTGTTATATACAGTAGATTAACAGTTTGTGTTTCTGTATCAACCAGGTTCTATTATCGTAAGAATAATCTGGATACCCATATCAAAGCCAAACATGAGCATCTGAGGATATACGAATGTGGGGTTTGCGACAAACGTTTGTCAACCAAGGTAAGAAAAGAATTACTGTACTGTATTCCATATGTGATAAAAGACTTTTGTATGGTTGGGAACATGTAATCATGTTTCAGAGGCACTTTATTATCACTTAGGAGTTATATACATAATCTTTAAATGATTAGTAGAGTGTAATACATTCAGTACTTTACAGATGTGACGAGTAATACAGTTTGTAGGTTAATACTAATATGTAGCAGTATTATTAATAAAATAATACTCTTAATGAAGTGAACATTTAACCATTGTACAAAAACTATGTTGAAGGCACACTGCAGATGGTTAAGTAAGTTTTGGGGGTTTGCTTTAACAGCATGTCTGCTGCATTTATTGAATCATGCTTCCATGATGAATATGCAGATTGGTTCTTAAGGTCAGAGGGGTTAATATGCAATAAATGTATAATAAAGTTCAATATAGTGAGGATTTATGGTATATGGAAAGTCAGTAACAGGGTAAGACAAACCTGGAAGTTTGAACAGTTACTACCCTCGACACTTGCTATTATAATGTACAGTATTGCTTTACCCATGTCAACCCTTGCTTAAAAGATTTAGGTATGGTAGCCCAGCCTTATGCACCCATACTTCTTAGTAGGGCAATATAGGTAGATATTTCCTATTTACCTGAAATTTTTTTCCACACAGCAAAAACTGATCCACCACATCAAAATCCATTCACCGAGCTACAAACGAAGTTACTCATCTAAAAAACCCCGGAAACCACGAAAAGACAAGGGAACCATTCGTCGCAACCTGGCCCGCCTCTTGTCTGGTTTTGACAGTGATGAAGATGATGGTGGTAGTGGTGGCATTGACAGAATTCAGGTGGATAGTAATGGTGATGATGTGACAGAGGAAGAAGGTGATAATGATGTGAAAGAGGAGGAAGGTGATAATGAAATGATGGATGTTTGCAATGATTTGAAGGATGATAATGAGGATGGTAACATTAATAACAGTTTGGGAAATAGGAAAGATATTGATGGTGGTCTTAGTAGTACTGAAAGGAAGGAAGATTATGATGATGGTGGAGATATAATGTATATTGGTGAGGAGGGAATTATTGATATTAATATAAAAGAAATAAGAGAGAGTAATAGTAAAGGTGTGAACAAGGATTTGGGTAATGATAATGATTCAAGATATAATGAAGTTCATAGAGAAGGTATTGTTCATGATAATAACAGTGAAAGACGAAGCAGGGAGAATGATGTTAATAATTCAATATCTCACGATGATTGTAATTGTGATAATATTCAAGCTATTAGTAAAAGAAGCTTCCATCTCATTGATAATGCAAGTAATGATGGTAATAAATGTGATATTGGGAGTAATAGTGAGGGCAATATTGGTGATGATGGAAGTGGTGGTGAATGCTGTGATGATACTGGAGTGAGGGAAGGTTGTGGTGACAGTGGTTATGGTGGTGATGATGGTGAACAGATGAAAGAAAGAATGACAATAACAACAACAACCTGTACTAGTGAAAATGAAGACACAGAAGTGATTTAACACCTCAAACTTTAAAATTAGGTGTGAAGTTTACCTTTTTTATACAGGCTGTGGCATTCAAACCCATTGCCAGCCAGCCTTAATATTGTTATTATTTCATAACCTTGACAAATGGGCTTCCAATACATCCATCCAAAGAAAGATAATGCCTCCTTCAGACATACAGTATAGGCAATAATTATATTAAGGGCTTAGATGCATCTCAGGTGTTGAATCAATCACTGGTAATGTATCTCTTATTTCCTTGTTCTTTATTATACAGTTCATATCTTACCATTGAGAGATAATTATTCAGCAGCTAATACAGTATATATTATGTAAAGCTCAATGGAATGAACAACATTCCTTATATTAATTAGTGAGTGTCCTAATATATATACAGTACATTTAGCTATGAATATTCAATCTCTCCTTCCTTTCACTCACTACCTTAAGTCAAAACATTATACACTACAGTATAGCACAAAATAATTTACTGTGATATTATT
Source organism: Petrolisthes cinctipes (assembly GCA_033782935.1). Taxonomy (NCBI): domain Eukaryota; kingdom Metazoa; phylum Arthropoda; class Malacostraca; order Decapoda; family Porcellanidae; genus Petrolisthes; species Petrolisthes cinctipes. The sequence goes on from JAWQEG010003166.1 coordinate 20,858, forward strand.
TCTATATTGTATACTAGACCCAGGATGTATGAGAAGTGTACTGTACAACCACAATAACATTTTAGAGGACACCAAATTAAGGTACCCACACTTGTTTGACCCAGTCTTCCCCTCACACAGAGGACTCAATTCAGTTGTTGTCATCTTGGCTGTGAACTTGATCCAAAACCTCTCACTCCTTCTCATTGCCAAGTGTTTATTGGCTGTTGTTGGCTTCTTGGGAATTGCAGGGATCCAATGAATGGTTTCCTCTGGTAGGTGAGTAAACGTACATATCTCCTATAAAAAAAACTTCCCTCCAACATTTTTTTCATCTCTTTGTTTAGCTACTGTCCTGTAATAAGGGTACAATTTCTATATGTGTCCAAGTGTGGTGAAGGTCTTGCTCTGTGGTAGTTAAGACCTTGTTGACGTACTCAGAGGTGTTATTGTTTAACCTCTGTTGGTGAAGGCTTGTCAATATACTCAAAGGAATCCTCATCCTCCTCTGCGGCAGTGAAGGCCCTATTAATGTAGTCGAAAGTATTCTCATCAATGTCATGGCCGGGGGAAGGGGCGCGGGATGACACCATTCCCAGCGTCACCTTGGCACCACCGGATGATGTGGTCTGTTTCTTGCTGTCAGTCTTTTTGTCACCACCGATGGCCACAGCAGCTGATGGTGGTGCTAATCGGGAACCTTGGAGTTTTGGTTGTTGACCTCCTGACAATCCCTTAGATCCAGTGTCGTTTTTCTTTTGCTGGCTTGTCTGTAATTGATGAGGAATATGTCAGTCACCCATACATAGTTTTTATTTTTATTATAATGACGATTGTAATTATTATAATGAAAATGTTTGTTTCCCACTACTGTTTTTAGAAGTGTTGCTACAGTTCTTGAACCTAAAATTTTATTATGTTTTGGGAGTACTGTACTAGTGAATCCTATTTCAGAAGAACTGGTGCTCTTGAGAGACAACAAAGAAATCTCAGTATTTACGTTATTTTCTATTAATCAGTTTTCATACGTATTTGTATATGTGGGCTAAACAGTTATATCTACTGGTATATACAGGAAATGTATATAGACCTAAGCACTGACTACTATACGTACCCTTATTTCTTTCATCTCAACGGGTGGTGGGGGCTGATCACGGTTGTTGTTCCGGTCCCACCACCACTGTAGAGCAATGAGGGTCAGAACAGTCCCCAGTAACACTACCACCCCCACCAGAATCCATGCTACACTGCTCCAGAACCCCACGCTGGACTGGAACCCAAAGTCAGACCCAAACATTGTTGCCAAGTACTCTGTGTGTTGGAAGAGAGGTAGGGTAAGTGTCGTTAATTTGCCTTGTGCAGTGCAAGCAGTTTTGTATGTACAATATTTAATATTTTTTTATGTGATGTGAGGAGTAGTGTTTTTTTTTCTCAGAGTGATGTGTACTCTGGTAGAGATCCTGAAGACTGTAGGGATTCTAATGTGTACAGGAATCTCTATTAGAGTATGTACAGTAACGGTACTGTAGAAAGTTTTCCTTGTGAGAGATACAGGGTTATGATGAGTAGGTCTCATTGAATTTGGATACTTATAAACAACACACTGGACCTTGCAGCTACTGAGCACTTCCAAAAATATATTAATCTCTTGGGTTACAATATCTATGTATAATACTATCTCCAGTATTACTGATGCTTCTGCCACTACACCACACATCGTCTCACATGTGTGTTGTATCATATTCTGTTTATAATAATTTCAGTTCTTTGATGCTTCACAATTGCTTAAGCAATCAAAACTTAACCATATGCTGTTCATTTTTGTTAAATATCTCAATCTTGAATCTTGTATGCAGTTAATAATAATTCATTACAGTAAACATTTGAATTACAGGTCTTCATGTACTGTAACCTTTTTAATCATTTAGCAATATTTCAGGTTTGTTGGTATCTTGAAAAGTTGTTTTGAGATTCTTTTTACTTTGTGGATCAAGTACTTCCCACTGACATAAAAAGTCTTCTGGTGGTAATCAGAAGAAAATTTGAATTCATTATGCATCGTTGTTTAACCTTTCCACAGTAGCTAATAAAGTTTATATCCAGAACAATTTTAGGAAGTTTTGTTTATGGATTAGTCCATCCATCTTATACTGTATATTACTTTAGCAAATGCTTGACAACTACTCAAAAAAGCTTAGTCTCTTGTCATTTTAGGGTTACTTCAGTATGCTCACCTTCTTCACAATTAATCTGGTACACCACGGAAGCATTAGTATCACTCCTTAGTCTGAGTTTGAGAGCAACAACCCCAGACAGGTCCAGTTTGGTACTGAGAGCCAGGGGTTTAAGTAAAATCTGGATGGATGAGTGGTGGTCAGGGGTATTGAAGGATTCCCGAGGGATGACTGCAAACTGGAGTAGCTGATGATAGTGAAGTTGGAAATGTAGACTGGTCCAAGCATCATGAAGCATGATGTGTGGCCATTTTACCTGCAAGATATCAAATGACATAAATTATATAATAAATAATTTGAGCAAGTGTAGCCTGTAATGATAAAACTTTGCTATTGCTTTTTTATAAAAATCTTATGGGATTCCCCATGATATACACTACAAAAAATGAGGTTAAAATTAGTATAATACTGTATTAACATTGATAAATATGACAAAATTACCTTTACTATTTCTTTCTCATCATTAATTTTTTGTGTCATGCTGACCATCATATCACCTCCATACACATGTTTGTCAGTGTTAAGGTCCAGTGAGTACAGGTCCATCTCTGCTCTGTCTTGCAGCAATACAGTTAACCATAGGCCTATCTCCTGACTGATACTGAAAGGCATTAGTTTGATGTTGACAGCACCATCTTCCAAGGAGACTCGTGGGGTTTCATAGTAGCTGTTACTCAGGATGGCTTTCTGACATTCTGAAAATACAACAAAATGTGATCAGAGAAGGAAACAGTGGATGGGATGCTGAAAGACAATGCAAATATTTCCCCAAAGATATGTGACCAGAGAGGGTGATGAATAGCCTCACCCCTATTAACCATTTCCTCTCCAGTAAATATAACTCCATATCTATGTACAGTATATATCCCTGATAACTTACTTGACACATCAAATGCTGATCCAAAATCCACCAATATTATTGTTAAGATGGACAACCCAACACTCCGTATCCACTCCATCTCATCTGATTCCTTGTCAGTTTACTGTTCAGGTATTGATGGTAATGTTATACAGACCAGTACAGAATATGGTATCACTTCTCACAAGACATTGCAAGCTTCAGTCACATCAGTTTTTCATAAGTATAGTACTGTATGGTCATATTCCTGTATACAGTGCCACACTTGTTACACTGTATTAATTCTATACTGTACTTATGTATGCTATTGACACATAGTGCATAAGTATAATGTCAAAAACCCTCAATCCTTTGTGTCAAGAATTCAGGATAGAGTCAATTAATATGTGTGTGTGAGACTGTACATCTCGAGTGTGACAAGAGAACTGACCACTGAGGGTAGGGGAGATGGTGATCATGTTGATAACTACACAGGAAATGTGACACAAAAGCTTACATACATTACAGGATGTGAGAGTCTCTTTGTGTGTGATCTCATATTATCTTATATTAATATGAATGATCTCAATGGAATGGTCTAATCTGTGTGAAGTCTTAAGGAGATAGTACTGTATAGTGATGGTACCATAAATCTGGAGCAACCGATTCCTATTCTACACAACAGGAACACCATTATTTTTGGTAATTTGATCCTGCTTCCTGGCATAATTATACTGAAGGAATCAAGGCACAATGCAATGTACCAAAAGTATATTATCCCTTTAATCAACACTTCATTAAAAATACCCTCTGTCATTGTGTGTACAGATGGCAATTTTCTCATCCGCCCTCTTAAAATCAGGGATAGCCACGAGGGAAAATAAAGAACTGTAGTTATAGATTCTACTCTTAAATGCGAGTGTATGTGGCTCGGGTATCTTCAAAGTGGATATTATATTCTTGGTACTGTACATTGGAACGCCCTGATTCCTCCAATTAAAGTATGCCAGGAGACAGGGCTAAATTAACAAAAAATATAATAGTGGTCTGCTGTTGCTTTGAATACTTTGGAGGAATCAGTAACTACTATTTTACCAACTAGATCACAGGTCCCTTAATCAGAAATGGAGAGGGAGGGATTGAGGCTCTTGGTAGCAAAATGGGGGGGAGGGGGGGATATTCGATCATTCCTCCAAACTACACCAGGAAACATACCTCGTCAAAGTTAGTAATAGGGTCTCACATCTGTTTCGTGACATAGTTTGGTGGATTCAGCAGCCCTACATGTATTTAATTACCTTCAAGAGTTTCTCCCTTTAATTAATTGCCCCAAAAATCATAAGGCCGGGGCTAGACCTCTTGAGGGCGTGATATAGTCGTAAGGTCTGCTGAACTTTTATTTTATATTCAGTACAGATTGGGGGAGCACTCATATAATAAACAAGAGTTCTACGTGTGTCGTGTTTAGTTGAGTATGTGCTATAGGCGAGTTGGTTTTCTTTGAAGGGGGGCGTTTTCTAGCATGTGTTTTGTATGTTTAGATCTTGTTGGTCTGTGTACAATAATTATATCCATAATATTCTTATAACTATTCACATTAATACTATTAGTTTCTTTTAAAGTTTGGGTATCAAGACTACTCCACAAGTGTCTGTGTGTTTCCTTTACCATAAAGTGAGGAAGTGCTTCAAGAGAGAGTTCATTCTATGGACAGCATTAATAATGTGAAGATCACGTGTGATATCGCCAAGCCAAAACAAGAATACCCCAGACAGAAGGTAAAATTTTCCCTAGATTAAGGGTAAATTCCCAAACTAATTTTGAACGCTTTCATTTTAACTGTTTTGCTGCCGGGCTGTGGTTATTTATAATTATATTGTGTATTCTATTCAGGTAGGTTACTGAATTTACATGGTAACAATATGGGGTTGCGTTACTACTGGGGTGAAAAGACTCGATTGTACACGGTAACAATTTATTGATATAGTACAAGAATACCAGGATATCGTAGCAAGGTCGGCTAGGGTCAGGGTTGTGCAGTAACAAGCACCTTGTATCTGGAGAGTCGTGCCTGCCGTGGCCGCGTGGGTGAGAGAGGTAGCTGCTGCAGGAGGTGGTGTAGAGAGAGTGGCGTGGTAGGGCAGCAAGCAGGGGCAACGGCAGGTCAGATGTGTCTAGGTCGAGACTCGAGAGCAGCTATAGCAGAGTGACCGAGGAGCGGCCCATCAGCGACCTTTAACCCGGCCAGCAGGTCGGCTGCTCGCGCCGGTGGCAGTTGGACAGGTGAGGAGAAGGAAGTGCAAGGTGCTTGGTGTCTGCTACAACATTATCACACATTAAAAAATATATATACAATGTGTGTATAGGCTACAGGTGTTAAGGACCCTGTGATTGTGTGTGAAAATTGGGGGCTTCTGATTCCTCCTGACTATGCCATGAAACACGCTCCTTTCATATAGGTAGTGTTTCGTGGCAATATATGAAGGATTCATTTTCCTCCAATTTTCTGACTACATCACAGGGTCCCTTAAAATTCTGGGTAAGAAAAAGTTATGTGGGCATATAGTAATACCTTTAGAGGTATAGTATTATTATATGGGCTTTCCTTCGGACCCGAGCTACTCCCTTTCATTTCTTCAACTGAGTATGGATGTGGATTGCAAAGGGTTGGGTGGAATAGATTGGAATTGTCGTGAAGAAGGACTTAATAAATGTCATGAAGGAGATGCAAATAATTATACCCTGTGAAATTGGACGCATAGGATTAAGGGGGTAATTAACTTTTGTTACATTGAGTGCCTTGATTCCTCTAAAGTATGACAGGAAACAGGACCAGATGAACAAAAATAATGGTGTTCTGTTGCTTGGAATAGTTTAGAGGATTCAGTTGCTTCAGATTTACCAACACAAAATTTCCCCCTTTAATGGTTTGAATCAATTGAATGTATTACTAAAAGATTAAATTATTTCAATCCTTTCATCAAGTAGAATAATAAAGACGAGAGCCAGAGTTGCATTTGTCAGTCAGCAGTGTTGGTCGATCTGGTACGAGAAACTTGTGTAATATTTTTTGAGAACAAATTATGGCATACCATAAGAAGAATCCATGTCATAAGAAATAGACCCAGACCAGAAAATAAAATCAGATCATATCAGAAAATGTCCGACATACAAAGGCAATACTTACACCACCATATAAACAACTGAATTTATTTATATATTGCTATAGTAAAGGACACCTATAAATGTATACTCATAATACGTAATTTCTGACCCGAGACGAACGGCAGGCACCACACATTCGGTACCCTGCATTCGAACTCAGCCTCTATAGGTGTACTGGGTGGGGAAATGAACAATACCAGGCGATTCGAAGCTTTCTGCTCCTCACACTCTGGTCAGAAATTATGTATCACGAGTGTACTGGGTGGGGAAATGAGCAATACCAGGCGATTCGAAGCTTTCTGTTCTTCACACTCTGGTCAGAAATTATGTATCACGAGTGTACGTACAGTCAGCGGCAAAAACCGTGTTGTCTTTCTCAGCGCTTCTTGAAGGATAACATACTGTACAAGGATTATAATCTAACTAACACATTCACTATACAGCATTACAATATCCAGGGGGAATATTAAGAATCTTCTCTGGTTGGTTTTCAATTTAATTACGTGCCTGTGAAGCTTACATAACGTGCTTGTGAAGCTTACATAACGTGCCTGTGAAGCTTACATAACGTGCCTGTGAAGCTTACATAACGTGCCTGTGAAGCTTACATATCGTGCCTGTGAAGCTTACATAACGTGCCTGTGAAGCTTACATATCGTGCCTGTGAAGCTTACATTACGTGCCTGTGAAGCTTACATATCGTGCCTGTGAAGCTTACATAACGTGCCTGTGAAGCTTACATAACGTGCCTGTGAAGCTTACATAACGTGCCTGTGAAGCTTACATAACGTGCCTGTGAAGCTTACATTACGTGCCTGTGAAGCTTACATTACGTGCCTGTGAAGCTTAAACATAACCTGCCTGTGAAGCTTACATTTCCATACTGTACTTCGATCATGACTTGGCAGATGTGGCGACAGGACTTTTGCCGCCGACTATACACATAACAAACACAAACACTACACAACACACACGTACATACTCACTCATCTCAACATACAACTTAATTAATGTATTGTTAATTAATACGCAGTGTGATTGATGAAGAGTCGTACATACATGTTATTGATATTGGTGTTAGTGATTTACAAGTAGAGGATCTGCTGTGTTTCGTGGCATAGTTTGGAGGAACGAACCTAACCAAACCGAACCTAACCAATAACAAATTTTCCCTTTATAAATAAATCTTAGGGTATAATTATTATATACTGTGATCTAATTCGTGTTTAGGTTTTACTATTTTTTATATCAAAGTGGTATTAATTAATCCAGCCAGGGTCATTGAAGATCAATTTGGAAGACTAACTATTACCGTACCTGATTCCTCTAAACAAGGCTACAAAATATTCCTTAATTTAATGCTGAAGTGGCCTGTCTTCTATAGCATGTTATGGAAGAATTACACGTTTTTTTACACTTTTCCATATATAAGAAAAATGTCAAAAGCACTGTTTTCTCAGACACTCCAGAAAATCAATGTCCCCAAGATAATGCCAAATTCTCAAATCTAGTGGAATTTCTCCAGATGTGGCTGCACTGGTTTTGGTTCGGTTGTCGCGGCTTTTAACGCCTATATCAACTTCGTAATGTTTATAAAGGGGATATTATAGTTTTGTGGGTACCTACATTGCAGCGCCTTCATTTCTCCAAACTATTCTAGGAAACAGAACCAGGTGAACAATAATAATTATGTCCTGTTGCCTGGAATAGTTTGGAGGAATCAGTCGCTCCAGATATACCAATACTATACCAGGATCCATAGAATACATTCTATGGACCCTGCACTATACTATCTCTTTAAATCGACGTAAATGTCTAGAAATGTGTATATATACACATAATGAGTGTGTGTACAGAGGTGCGAGTGTGTGTGTAGTGTGGTGTCTGTGTCTGTGTGTAGGCTACGTGGCTACTCTCTTGCGATGACGTGGATAAATGCTTGGTTGACCTTATTGGTGGATAGAGGCTGCATATAGGCGATAAGAGGCTCAATTTAAAAGAATCCCATAGCTAAACGAGGCCCGTAATGAGGTTAATTAGTGATATGTAGGTTTAGCACAAAATAATAATAATAATAATAATAATAAACTTCAGCCATTCTGAGACAGACCGAATATAAAATTAGATACATAAGGGTTTTCAAGCTTTATTTTATTTCACAATTGGCAATTTGAGTTGTCTTCTATTAACACCTTGTGGAATGTGTCTGTGTGCGAGTAAACAGTGTGTAGGAATGCATTGAGATTATGTCGGGGAATAGTGCAGTTAGATACTAGGAAAACATAGCAACTATAGCAAAAAAAAAAAAATATATATATATATATATAAATAAAAAATAAAAATAAAAAAAACTGCTGCACTTGTAATACGAGCGGGAGTTTTATAATTATTAAGAGTATATGATATAGTTGCTCGAGGCGATGTATGTATGTATGTATGTATGTACTGTACGTGTTGTTGCACATTTGTCTGAACAGCTGTGAAGTAGATTCTTGGGTAGGTACACATGGGTGAGGTATTGCTGTGGCACGATCGAGTTGAGCTGAGTCTGGGAAATTATGTGTGTGTTGGTGTATGGGTGTAATGATCTAAGTTACGTATATGCTTGTGTGTGTGTCAGCAATTATCCAAGTTAAGTATGCCTGCGTGTGTGTGTTGGTGTGTGTGTGTAATTATCCAAGTTATGTGTGTGTGTGTGTAGTCTGAAAATAGAAAATGTAAGCTCCAAGTCTGTATACATGATGATGATCAATGATAGTAGTATGGAATGGATGGTGAGGCATGAATCCCAGATTATTATCCACCCTCCAATAGGGCGTTTTTATGTGACGTCACTGCAACGTCACCGTGCGCTAGGGCCGAGCGGGCCATGTTGGTAACTTGTGGTAGCCTCTATAATCCTCTTTGTTTACAAACAGAGGGTAGTGGTTATGTCTAGCACGTTTTATTCATTTGGACGAGTGTTTGACCCCTTTAATATTTAAGAATACCACGGTTTTGCTGCATGATGGGATGTTCTAACACAGCCAAAATTCCTGGTTTGTTCTTCTTTCGAATCCCTAAGGTGATAAGAAACCAAGGAGAAGCACACGAAAAACTGTTGACCAAGAGAAGGAATTATGGTTCTCCCGAATATCCAGGGAGCAAACATCAAACCCAGAACACTGGCGAGTCTGCTCCAAACACTTCATTTCAGGTTATCGATCGTACATCCGCTTTTTATCCTGTGATAAAGTTTTATTTCACCTACTAACGTTTGTATTATGCTATAGCCTACCCAAGTCATATTTTCATGCATATTTTCCACATTTTGTTGCATATACCCCAAACCTTGTCAGTAATTAATTAAGTGAATTTAAGACAGAGGGATACAATGTACAGTAGATTTGTGTTCTAAGGTTAATTAAAGTTAGTTTCGGTATGTGGTTTGGTTATGGAAGGCTAGTAAAAACTTGCTGTAATTCTGTATAAGACTTCCACCTACATTTTACCGAATTTGTGTACTTTTTCATGCAAATTTTTACTTGTTCTATTAATTGTTGACCATAATATTGTGGATATCTTTTTTTTAACTCCAACACCGTTATCTAACCTGATGAGAATTACTATAGAATATGGTACACTACTGTTAACCTTTGAATACAGCTCTGTAATGTTCATTATTTTTTTTTAAATTACTATCGTTATCTAGTAATGCCAGTATTTAATACCGCACATTACTGCATTGATTCTTTAACAAGTGTAATTCCTATATTTTATGGTAGATTGATGTTAGCAAGGAGTTTATATCAATGGAGTACAGTAGCTTATTGATAAAAAAACTCAGTAAGGACTGAAAGTTGAACTTTGAGTTGGGTGATGAACTGATGATATTAAATAGTCTCATATATCCGGGTACATCACGGGTGGGTAGGATTCATAATCACCACTTAATTGACCTTTGTGCAATACATACGGATCCACAGATACATTTACATTCTTTATCTTTTCCAAATATAAAGCACGGTCTGTTGTACTGAAGTTCTTACAGTACCCAGAATGCTCCATTTCCTATAAATTCTCAAAAATACCAATCGCACTGTACACACCCACACCCAGTCCCGTCGTCTACAGGCTACCAGCATGGCGGATGTTTACATGGTGACGTCACGCCGATCAGCTGAGTGAAAACCCCCCACGAGAAACAGACGATGAAAGAAGTGGAAATGAGTGAGTAGTCTCAGAGAGGGATACGCTGACTATTGAGGAAGTCATGGAAAGATGTGTTGAGCTATTTGTGATGAGTTATATAGTACAGTATGTGTGTTACTTCGTCATGTATATTATATCTTTTCGAGTAACTGCATCTATTTGTAATTATGGAACTTACATAGATACTAATCAACTCCAGGCCTCGGTAGTAATTCTGAGAGAAGCAGATATAGGCCTATACATCAAATGAATGTTCTTCAGCCTAGTTGACTCCATAATTAGTCTCTACACAAAAGAAAAGTTATTGTATTCAATGTGTAGTTTATGATTATATTGTCTAGTTAGATATTTATTCTCCATACGATGAAACACACAAACTGGCTTCTAGACGTTAGTAAATGAATTAGATTAGTGCTTATCAGAGGAGGCGTTGGGTGGAGGTAAATGGATGGATGGCTGGAGGTGGGGGGGAGGGGCGGGCCACCCTCTCCCACTACACACACACACACACACATACATATACAGCACCGCCAACATCGCATCACTGGCGGTGTTCACAGATGTCGCCGGCGGAATAATATCTTGCTACATAAACGGCGGCACCTCGTAACTTCCACATCACCAACTCCCGACAGGAATAAACTATACTCGTGATGGAGTTGGCGGGAAAAATGCAATGTTATGAAATTCAAACTTGGCGGGTTAATATGACGTCACTTAGCGCGTGCGTCCCACTTGTTTACAACCTCCCCACGTGACCTTGTCTACTAAGAGGCAGGGTTGTCAGATTGGGCTACAAGTAGTGGATTGGGCTACTTCTTACTGTTGCAGGCTACCTACATTTTAGAGTCGCTACCTGCTACTTTTTGGGCTACTTTTAATTTCCTTTGGGCTCTTTATTATATGATTGGGCTACTTGCATCCTAAGCCTAATAATAATAAATTGGAACAACTTATTAAGTATTGTGAACTCTCATATGTACCGATGGATCATCTGAATATCAGCATAATCAGCCACTGTCACTTCACACGTTTTTTTACTTTTTGGTATTAACATAATGGGGAAGTACACTTATAGATACGTATGATACGGTAAGAAAAGAATATGAACATGATGAGGTTTAGTTTTGGTTCAAAGAGAAAGGTGATTAGTTCTTTAAGTAAATAAAAAAAGTTATGTAAACACGAGATAAAAACTGTGAAGAAAATTCAGAGAAAAATATTAATTGGTAGAAAATTTCAGTTGCCGTAAGTGAAAAAAAATATAAAAAAATATATGTAATTTAGAAACAAGTACCTAATAAGTAGGTAAATATGATGCCAGCATGCAGTTTGGAATATCAGGGAGGTTTGCCAGCAGTACAAGAGGAACGAACAACTGCTAAATGGTAAGTTTGATTCTCGAATTAATATTGGGCTAGTTTTGCTTCAAATCCGCTACTTTTGTGGCCAGATTCCACTACTTTTGGCCAGAAAATCTAGCAACCCTGCTAAGATGGAGGCTGGCTAGTCAAATACATGGCGCAGCTCCGCTCCACAATTTTTCACTGAAATGGCCGGTTGTAGCGGGAATAAGCAGTTTTGTTGTGTACAGTGTGAAATCCAAATATGCAGTGCAGTGATACGTGCAAAGAAAGAACGGTGATGTCGGCGATAACAGAGGTAAAACGAGTGAAATAGTTGTGGCGGTGTGTGTGTGTATGTGTACGCGTGCGGCACAGACCCGTCCGTCCCTCCTCCCCTTCTCTCTCTCTCGTCTCGTTCTTGCACTCTTGCCGTCCCTTCCCTCCTCACCCTCCCCCCTCCGCTACTGCTGGCTGGGGTTGGCTGGGAGGGGGGTCGTCTAACGGGAAACATTGCGACGTAGTAGTTCTTTACCAGTCCTTGATGCCTGGATCAGTACCGTCCCAAGGTTTCCACGAGGTGTATCGCGTTGGAAATGGCGTTTGGTGGGAGTACGTAATGAAAACCAAGTGCTACGTAGTCATAGTAGAGGTAGAAATACATCCATTCATACCGTCTGTACCCCCCTCTCCCCCATTCCCTCCCTCCCTTCCTTCCCTACTCTCTCCCCCTCCTTGCTATCCCATAAAGTGGTCAGTGAGTGTTCAGATTAAGGCGTGTTGTGAGAGGCACCCAATACTCACCTCATAACATTGAAAGGAAAATGTTGTGTTATGTGAGTGCATGTGTGTGTGTGTGTGTGTGGGAGGTGAGGGTGTGAGGTAGGTGGGGCGCGCGTAGAATGGTGTAGTTGTTGTTAAAGTGAGGTAGGTGGTGGTGGTGTGGGAAGTGTTTGGGTGTGTGTTGTTTTGACTGGGAAGGATGGAGGAGGAGGTGGTGGTGGTGAGGGTTGTTAAAGTGAGGTAGGTGGTGGTGGTAGTGGTGGTGGTGGGAAGTGTTTGGGTGTGTGTGTTGTTTTGACTGGGAAGGGAGGTGGTGTGGTGGTGAGGGTAGTGGAGGGTTGCGCAACGCGGTTCTCTTCGTATTCTTATTTCCTTCCTTGGCTCCTTTACTCCACATCCTATTAGTTTAGTTTCCATGTAGTATGAGACCAGCGTGCCTCCCGTGATATTCGCCATGGGGTAAACATGCGCAGACTCAACAAAATCCCGGTTAATAAGTGCAGACGGGGCTGGTGAACCCCCATGAGGCAGCAGCAGGCTGATGTGGGTGGCCAAGTCGTAGTTTTGTGATTTCGTCGTTGTAGGCCACTCCACGATCTTCTTCTGTGACTGTAATGTGGTGTAACGACTAGATATAACCTGAGGCAATGTAAGGAAAGGGAGATTATTGAGTGATAACACTTGCAGACAGTAGGACCAAGTATGGGCATTGTAGCCTATAGCTAAGGCGTAGGTTATGGTAAGGGCATGGTGTGCCAAATGACACGCTTAAATGAGAATTGTGACGTCCTGCGGTATATATGGTGACCTATTTATGAATATATACCGTACAAGAGATATTTCGGTGAAGTAACACATGTCACTCTCACTAAGTGTTTTCTCTTATATGGTGGATCAGAATTATTGTCTATCACTGTGTATGTGAATTCTCCCACACATCAGAAGTATGGTGCAGTAGGCCTACAGTACTATTGTAAACATTTATTATTCAGTTTCTTATGTAAGTTAGGGTTATGGTCCCATACCTCTTATTTCAAGTAGATGCAGTGTGACAGTGAAATGTACTCTTAATATTCATCTTTAAGCTAAGCTCTTAGAACTATTTTTACACTATAATAATATTGTCTTCTCTTTACTTTTCAGGATCGGAAGATGGCCCGGGCATCCAACATCTTTGATACTCTTTGTGAATTCCCACCTTAACCATGATGAGCTCTAAGTGTTCATTTATATTAGATTGCTTACACTGTGAAGTGACTGTGATGACAGCACGGTATTCGGTATGACTCTAGTAAACCATTTAACCGTGATAATGATTCTATTGAACCATTGTACTGTGAGAATCAGACGAAACTGAAGCACAATGGGTCCCTAAAAAAAAAAAAAAAAAATAGAAAAACAAATATTGGAGGACCTGCATAGCTATCAGGCAGCCAAGGTAAAATCGTGTGTGTGTGTGTGTGCAGCTTACTCAACGACCAGAAGTTCTAGTGGTGAAGCAGTTGTGAGTCGTTATGTATTATATTTGTACAGTAGGAAGTACAGTAATCTCTGACTGCACGGAGTGCAGCTGAGAACAAGTTACCAGTTTTTAAAACTTAACGTACTAAAAGAAGATAAGTCATTTGGCTGAAATTCTGCCTTGTGGCTTCTTGTTGTTAATTGTTGTTGTTTCGGTGTGGAGAATGTCTAGTTTAATATTTTAATAATATTAATGGATTGCCACTAAATGTCCGGAGTAGTGAAAATTGCACGATTTTTAAGAAAAGATTGAAAACACATCTGTTGGCTGAGTGTTACGACATGGATGATATGAGCATTAAAAGTGATCATAGTGTTTAATAATATTGAGGGAGGCCCTGCGGAGTGCCATCGGCTGGTGGAGTGGGGCCTAGAATATCTTCCAAACAAGTAAGAAGAGAGTGAATACTCGACTGGTGAAGCCCTTTCACGGTTGTACAGTAATATTATTGACTGGTGAAGCTTCAAGCCGACGGTTCTTCAGGGAATAAAACTTGGTGATTGGGGAACTGTACCTGTGGAGTGTTACCATATCACTAATTTCTAAGTCATTACGTTAAGTTACCTCGGCGTGAGACCTTCCTGAAAGGAGATAGTGGGTGATCGATCACAAAGCTAACTCGATTGTTTATGTGAAATTTGGGAAGTTTATTCTTGATGACCAAAAGTGCTCTGTAATATTGGTTGGAAAATAGAATCGAGTTTATACCCAGTTGTTGTGCCTCTTACAAGAAATTTGTGTTGATAAATTTCCTCACTTCGTCCCTGATCATCATCGAAGTTTTGTGTCGTGTCCTTTGAAAAATAATATTCAGTGGCAAAATGTTACCAAGCAGGAATCGAAACGCCAATGGTGGCGCTAACAACGACGATGTAGTCAAGACTGGATACCTAAAGAAGCTAAAGGTATGTTCAAAATTTCCTTATTGATTTCGTAATAAATAGTAGTACAGTAGGTTGTTGTTTATAATGGTAACGTATTGCAGATAGCATATTGAGCTTTAGAAGGTATAAGGCCAGAAAGCAGGAGATGAGTATTAAACATATTTGTGTGTGTGGGTGGGGGGGAGCTTTGATTTTTTTCTTTTTCTTTTTGTGGCATCTCATTAGACTTACCACTTATCGAGGTTTGTGTGTTAATCAAGTTTAAAGCATTAGTAGTCCTAAATGGGTAATATTTTATAGATTATAGATATTTTTCCAGTGTTGTGAGTCATAGACCTACTATCGGTAGGTTACAAAGTGAATAATTGTACAGGCATAAACTAAAGAACCTCGGGGAAAGTGGAGTGGGTGCAATGGTCCTTTATATATTAGTATCTTTAAAGTAATTCATCCCTTCTAGCATGTCCATAAAACTGTTGGGTGTGTCTGTGGCCCAGTTCAAAGGCAAGCTCATTCCAATTAGGCTAGTCAGTTGGCATATATACCTAAGCTGTATCTGAATCAGTGTCGTTATCTTGCATCTGAACAGGTTTTTTTTTTTTTTTCTGAGTGCATTTCTCCGACGCATACGTCAGTCACTTCACTGCACTCTTTCAGGTTAATTAATGTTACTAGATATTTAAATTCCATTACTTATACACTCGCCTCCCAAGACTAGTCTATCTCGCACCCAGTTCCTGTTGGCATTCTCGCCTTGTAGGGTGATGCAGAGTCGATCACTTTAGATTATGTCGGTCTCTTGTAAACCACCATCTTGTTCTTGCTGACATTTGTGTACCTTTAGTTTCATTCTTTTGTATATACGCTACCACAAAATTCATCCATTAGAAAATCGCATCGCTCAAAGAAGGGTCAATATGATAACAGATGAGTCGGGGGAGTTATGGGGATAATACACTTGTCGTAAATGAAAGTGTCTAGATTCCTCCAAAGTATACCAAGAAATATAACCAGGTTAACAAAGATAATGGTGGTCAGTTGCTTGAAATAGTTTGGAGGAATCGGTCCAATTCACCAACATGATATTCTCGCCGTAATTCATGGTGGGTGAAGGGGTTAAAACTAGTTAGGCCTATATAGCCTACCTTAGGTTTAAATTTGTGGTCTGTAATACCAATCACAGCAGATGTTGCTATTTACACAGTGTAGTGAACCGGTAGTACGAAGGTCTATGGATGGTTTTTAATTCATGTGGACATTTGGAGTCAGCCAGGATAAGAAAACACAGATTCTATATATATAGGTACCCTGTACTGTAGGTTAACGGTATCCATAGAATTTGTTTAGGGGATATTCTTTTGTTGGTGATTTGGAGGGCTACATATTCCTCTTACTATGCCAGGAAACAGTCTACATTATTATTACTAATGGGGATTCTGTTTCGTGGCATAGTTTTGAGCAATCAGTAGGTCTCCAATTTATCGTCAAAAGAATGTTCCCATAAGGACTCCCATGTTGTAGTAAGAAAATTGGAGGTTAGCGAGTCCTTCAAACATTGTCTCGATACTCCATTTACATTGAAGGAGCTAGTTTCTTGGTATAGTCAGGAGGAATCAGAAGTCACCAGGTTTCATACACAATGACATGGTCCTTAACGTAAATGTATTGATGTTAGGTAACGCCAGGTATATAATTTAGCCGCAGTACTGGACTGATCGGCCAGACTAGACTGATGGCGCTTGCCGACATTTAACTATACTGCAAGATCTGCTTGGGGTAGGTCGTGGCATGGCTACCGGCGCCAGACAACCTATTTATTATAGTAATTATAGGATTTATTTGCAGTCGAGGGCAATGGCCTGCATATAGACAGTAGCGTCGCATTGTCGCCTTGCCTGTTCTCTTCCTCCATTATAATCACAAGTTGTTAGGCTGTTGGTACAAATTAAAGGGAGATTTTCTTGTGGGTGAATAGGAAGGACTGTGATTCCTCCAAACTAGCCTATACCAGGAAACAAATGAGGGACCTGTTTGGTGGCATAGTTTGGAGGAATCCGAGACCTTCCAATTCACCAACAAGATAATTAAGGCTATACACTATACATCGTATCTGTTTGCTTTGATTAATATTGGATTTGTTGTACAATAGCTTATAGTGTGTGGCAATTTCGTTATATACGAGTTGTTGGGTCAGAATAATTAGATAACATAGTACGGTAGTTTTGTTGTTACTAAAAGTATTAGCGATATTATACTTTTTATATCTGTACGGTATTGCTGCGCTTTGTTTATGTGTTCAGCACATTGATAGTTGGGTGAATAGTTCAGAGATGTTACATACCGAGAAATGTCAAGTGCTTGTAACCTTTCGTCGGCAGAGAAACCAGTGTGCTAAAATAAGGAATGTAGCACCAGTGTAGTACTATCGGGGAATGTTTGCGAAATTTTGTTCATGACTGTACCTGTTTGCGCAGACTGCATTTGCATACTTCCACTTATGCAATTGTTAGGTTGGGCTGTAGAGTACGGCATTTTGATGATTTGCATTTTTTGCGATGCAATATGTACGGTATGCTCTTGAATTCCGGACCTGTGTAATTTTATTGTGGTTAATATTTTGATACACAACAGTTACGCAAATGTACAGTACGTCTGCTGGTGAGGACATAAATTTACTATTATAATGTATCATAATTTTTTTACGGTAGCTTCTTTATTCGTGTGGCGTGTTTGTAGACTAGTAAGCTTATTTTCATTCCTACTTTGTGCATTATATCAACAGTTACCTCTGAAATTACTAGAATGGAGAATTATTACTCACCGTTAGTTCTAGAATATAATGTTGAATAATGCAGGGTAATAGCCTAGTAGTAGTAGTAGGGCGTCCGAAGGATATAAAGCACAATATATTAGGCTACTGGCGTCCAAAGCATAAAACCTACCAGTGCGTATAGTTAGGCCCGACCCATGAGCATCTGTCAGCTTATTTGATGATACGCTTGAACTAACGCAAGACAGTTTTATGACTCGTGAAGTAGCCTAGCTCATTGTCCAGCTGCCCTGTGTTATAGTATTCTCTATCGCCCCTAGTAGCACTTTTCAACCCGGATGATAAATATTTCTTCAGAGAGAGTGAGTAGGCTACAGGTATGAATGAAAGATGAACCCGTAGCCTGTGTCTTAATCGTGTCTCTTGGAATTTTTGGTACATTATTAGAATAGGCCTACTTGTATTTAAAGGGACTTAGGCTATCGTAGTACAGTAGACCACTAACTTTGTGACGATTGTAATAAGGCCGTAATAAAATGTTTAGAACGGCATGCAAGTAAGTATTAATGTGGAAGTGTTGAATATTATGAGCCGTATATTGAGAGAGAGTGTGTGTAGTTGTTTGGGCCAAGCAGCTAGCCTATCTACCTTACCTCTCTCTCTCTCTCTCTCTCTCTCTCTCTCTCTAGTCTACTCCATCTACAGCTCCATCCCTTACCGCTAGTTTACCTCTTTTTCCATATCTTTCCTGCTGCTGTTATTGCTGCACACACACACACACACACACACACCAATTCACTAGTTTCACCTGGGCTCTTCATCCTTACACACACACACACACACCTATTCTCTATCTTCTCCCTCTCTCCCTTCCTCCCTCCCTCCCCTCCTCTACTGCCCCGCCAAGCCTGAGGAATGTTGTGGCTGGTTTGTACCTCTCTCTCTCTCTCTCTCTCTCTCTCTCTCTGTGTTTCTTTACGGGTTTTCTCCATTCCACCATTAGCAGGCTCCCTCTTCTTACCCTCATTATTTACTTACATCCATTATCCAGGCTCGTTTCTTCCATTCCCTCCACTCAAACACTCTCCATACACACTATACATATCTTAGCCTAGTTCTTTTCACTTTATTTCCACTCTGCACTCAGACACTTTCCATACACCCCTACATAACCTAGTTCTTTTCACTCATTTACTTTCTCGACTGATATTTTTTTTTATAACACATTACTTCGTTCTTTTTTTCACTCATTTTCTTTCTCAGATCATATTTCTTTGCACATTGCTTCGTTCTTTGGCTATATATAATCCATAATTTTATACTGTACTTCTTCATGCCATTTTTTTCTGTACCGTAGCTAATTTTCTTTCCAACTTCATGACTGTATTCGTATTGTTATGCTTTACTTTTTTTGGTGTGTGTGTGTGTGCTGTTTGTTGTTTTCCCATTCCTAACTTACGCCCACTTAGTATCAGTTTTTTTTTTTAATGCTTAGAGTAGACTAATACAGTTTCTCTTACACTTTTATCTGTAATTTTTTTTTATCATTAGTTCCTTCTGCCTCTTCTGTTTACACCAGTAGGATATTTGTCATTAGCTACTGTAGCCTATTCTACATTTTCTTATTTCTGTTATTCCCCATTCCTCTCCTTCGTTAATTCCCTCTTCGTCTCATACGGTGTATATATATTCTCTCTTCCTAATTCTCTTTCACTTTCCTTTTCTCTATCATATCCTCAAGTCACACAGCGTCATCTATCAAGCTTCGTAAATTTATGTCCACTCCTTCCCCCCCACACTTTATCTTAAGGAAACGTAGCTGGCCACTTTGCATTCTACTCTGTTTGCTAATACTCACATTTGTAGTCATCTTTACCCTCCGGACTCCCGTCATATATATATTTTATTTATGATACATTATAATTCTTCCGACCAGTTCAGAGACCCGTTTATAAATTTATCGTTGGCCTTTTATGTAGTATTTTATTTTATTGTAATAGATTTATACGATTTATTGTGTACCGTACCGTACCGTGTGTGTGGTCCTTAACGAGTGATACTTCCTTCCTATGTGCAAGCTTTGTTGATTAATTAAAGAGGAAATACACTTCTGGTGCATTGGAACCCTTGATTCCTCCAAAGTATAAAAGGTAACAGGACCGGAATAACAAAAATAATGGTGACTTATTGCTTGGAATAATTTGGAGGAATCAGTTGCTCCAGATTTACCAAACACTGAACTTCCCCCTGTGTTGTAGTCAGAAAATTGTAGGTTAGTGAGTCCTTCAAACATTAACACTAAACACCCGCTATACAGAAGAAGCTTGTTTCGTTTGCATAGTCAGGAGGAATCAGAAGCCACCAAGTTTCATACACGATCACAGGGTCATTAAATCATTGTTCATTGCTGTTTATAATAATTTGGTGTTTTTATTACTGGTGAAAGTTGATTTAATTGATACGTATCTCGGTTGACAAATTGTGAATAGGCTAACATATTGCTAATTTTAAAATAAGCAGGTAATTATAATGTTCTTTACATGTATATATTTTTTATTTATTTTTTATTTTTTTGTAATGTTCTTTACATGTATATATTTTTTATTTATTTTTTATTTTTTTGTAATGTTCTTTACATGTATATATTTTTTATTTATTTTTTATTTTTTTGTAATGTTCTTTACATGTATATATTTTTTATTTATTTTTTATTTTTTTGTAATGTTCTTTACATGTATATATTTTTTATTTATTTTTTATTTTCTAATGTGTCCTTGATTGCTCATTTTGTACCTTGTTTACTGTATGCTTATTTCACATAACATATTCTTACCTGTTTTATAATTTCACTTTTCTTACCATCATTGCCTTTATTTTTTTCATCTTTTTTCCATTCGTGACCACACCATTGTTTTGAAACTGTTCTCTCTCTCTCTCTCTCTCTCTCTCTCTCTCTCTCTCTCTCTCTCTCTCTCTCTCTCTGCTTCTGGCCGTGAGATAGTTTCGCTTTGTTTACCTTTTTTTTATGTAGGGTACCGACCGCTTCTTTAGCCCACGACATCATGGCGGATGTTCTTCATTAACTGTCTAGAGCATTGTTTGACACACACACACACACACACACACACACACAATGATAGTCAAACCAGTACAGACAAGAATTAGCCTACACACACATATATACATACACACTTTAAAACAATGATGGTTAAACTGGTACAGACACGAAATTTGAACACACACACACACACACACACACACACACACACACACACACACACACACACACACACTTACACTTACACTTAAAAGGACACTCATTCACACTTTGATTTGTACTTTCTCGCTCTTTTCTCGTTGTTTTGTATTCTCTTTAATTTTACTCTCCTTTCTACCTTCCTATCTTCGGAATCACTCGCACTCCTCCCTTCATTCCCATCTTGTACATTTTATCCGACCTTCTGTTTTTGTGTATGAATATTTTTTCGTTGGTTACGGTACCGCTCATCATCTTACACTTTCTTGTATTCAGACTGTTAATTTCTTTACCACTCTTTCTGTTTTTTCCTTAATTCCCCTTCCTTGTCTCCCTCTCTAAACCTCTCCATTTCCACCATCCCTGTTTTTCCCTCTCCCTGCCACACCTCCCTGTCTAAGCCTCTCCTTCTCAATCCTTTTTCACATATCCAACTAGGCCTACCTTTTTTATTTTATTATTTTTTTTTTTTGTGCTTACTGTTCCACCTCTCTATCACCTTACTCGGGCACCATATAACCTCTTTGTTGCGGCACCTAATATGAATCAATCAATCAACCAATCCTTCTCTATCATTTTTTTCTCTATAACGGTATCCCCCGCGAGGCTGCATCCACCACCCCTTCCTTGGCCTCTCCTTTTATTCTGCCCCTCCCAAGAACCTCATTCCCTCCTCTCCTAATGCGCATATTGTTGTTGTTTTTGTTATTGTTGTTGTTGTTGTATATCTCTTTGACATTAAGAACCCTGTGGTGGTGTATGAGACTTGGTGGCTTCTGATTCCTCCTAACTATGCCACGAAACAATCTCCTTCAATGTAGTTGGTGTTTCGTGGCAGTGTTAGAAGAACTCACTAGGCTATAATGTCCTCCAATTTTCCTAGTACCGTAATTCATTTGTTTTTATTATTTTTACCGAGCGAATATATATGTACCGGCTCCTTTATTATTATTTTATTGTTTTGGCCTTTTCTATAAGTACAGTTGTGCAATCCAAAACAAATCACATAAAAATGATAAAAAGCTTGGCATCTATCTGCAACTTACAAACACTGGGATATACTCACAACGTGTTTATATCTCAGGTCGTATTTCTTGGAAGTGAATACGTGCATTTTCGCCTCGACAAAGCAGAAATTCACCTTATCTATCTGTCATCTCCTTTTTACTATTTTTTTGTTTGTTTACATTTTCTTCCATAGTCTCTTTCATTCATTCACTCCCTCGTTCACCCACATTCCTGCTCCTCCTCTTGCTCCTCCTCCTGGCCTCTCTATGACCCACCCACACACACTCCCACCTCACAGCAGTCCCCTTTCTCCTCGCCCCCCACCCATGCACACACTCCCACCTCTGACCACCAGCCCATCCTCTACCTACCTCCTCTCTCCCCTCCTTCCACCATGAAAAAATAAATCTTTCTTTTTTAAAATTCCTCAGCGTCTCATGTCCCCCATCCTCCCTCCATCCTCCTTCCTCTTCTCTCTCCCCTCTACCTCCTCTTAATTATTGTTTCTTTTCTCTTCATCCCCTCCTTCTTTATTTCAATTATTGTTCCTTCTCTTTCTCTCCATCCCCACTTTCTTTATTTCAGTTATTGTTCCTTCTCTCTCACTGTTTGTCCCCTCCTTTATTTCACTTGTTCTCTCTCTCTCTCTCTCTCTCTCTCTCTCTCTCTCTCTCTCTCTCTCTCCATTTTTCGAACTTAATTACTTCCCTCTGATAATATTATTTCTTATCTCTCACGGTGTCCTCCCTCTCGTGTTTTCTTATTTTTCTAAGGGGCCTGTAAATAGAT
The DNA here is from genome assembly GCA_033782935.1 of Petrolisthes cinctipes. Lineage (NCBI taxonomy): Eukaryota > Metazoa > Arthropoda > Malacostraca > Decapoda > Porcellanidae > Petrolisthes > Petrolisthes cinctipes. The sequence continues at coordinate 43,620 of JAWQEG010003166.1, forward strand.
AGCTGACAAGTAAGAAAGTATCGATTTCACCAAACTGTTCCACAAAGTAGTACGTATATCCTATAATAGTATATATATCGAACCTATATTGAAGGAATGTAATTTGTAGTATGTATATATAGTTAGTAGCGATCACTAATCTTAAGGCACTCAAAAGCAGCAGATATTATTCATAAACTTTCCTCGCATTGCTCCTCTCCTCATCAAAAATTTAACCACACACACACACACACACACACACACACATTTACTCCTGTCACACACACACACACACACACACACACACACATTTACTTCTGTTACACACACACACACACTCACTCAAAATTAGTCACACATTTACTCCTGTTACACACACACACACACACACACACACACACACAAGGTTCGCCAGCAGATTAATATATTTTTTTTACCCGCGCGTGTGAAGGTTTACAGAGGGTTAGGAAGGGGGGCGGTGTTGTTGTTGGAGACGCCCCATAAATCATGTAAAAGGCCGTCATGCAGAAGGAAGGTGTCGGGAAGTACCATGAAGCAGCATAATGGTGGGTGGGTGAAGGCAAGACTTAGAGGGGGATGTGTTTGGTGTGTTGTGTTGTGTTTTGCTGTGTGTATGAGTGGGTGGGTGTTTGTTGTGTTGTGTTGGGGGGGGGAGGCTGTGTTGTGTTGTGTGTTGGGGGGGGGGGCTGTGTTGTGTGTGTGGGTGAGTGGGTGGGTGGGTGTTTGTTGTGTGTTGGGGGGAGGGAACTGTTGTGGGTGTGTGTGTGTGTGTTTTTTTTTTCTTTCTTTTCTTTTTTAGTGTGGGGATGGGAGGGGGCTATGTTGTGTTGTGTGTGTGTGTGTGTGAAGGCAGAATGGAGTGTGAGGGAGGGAGAGAGAGGGAAAAATTGTTGGAAGGAGAGATTCGTAGAAGAGGGAGGGGGAAAGGGAGTGGTAGTGTTGAGAAGAGAGGGAGATTAGGAGATAAGTGGGATTGGTAGGGAGGGGAAGAACGGGAGAGGAAGCAAGCGAGTGATGATTATGAATGGAAGGAAAGGGAGAAAAATTGTGATAGTGTAGAAAGGAATGGGGAGAATGTTGTGAAGGGAGAGAAGATATGTTTATGGTGATTATAAGAGGTTAGTGGTAATTGAGGGAAGGATAGTGGAGAATAAGCTATGTAGACTATCGGAGAGATGGATGGAATGGGAATATACTGTGATGAGAGAGAGAGAGAGAGAGAGAGAGAGAGAGAGAGAATTGGGTGTAGAGAGAGATGAAGTGGAAGAACAGAGAATTGGGTGTAGAGAGAGATGAGGAAGTGGAAGAAAAGAGAACCTGTTAAAGAAAGAGAGAGAGAGAGAGAGAGAGAGAGAATTGGGTGTAGAGAGAGGGGGATGTGGAAGAAAAGAGAACCTGTTAGAGAAAGAGAGAGAGAGAGAGAGAATTGGGTGTGGTAGTGGAGGAGGAATGATCGGAACTGGTTTAATCCAGACCCTAGCCTAGTGGTTCTGGTGATCATTTTAATAGATGGATGATTTTTACAGTCTACAAGACTTAGTGTAATGTTGTATTTTTTAGTTGATATATATAATCATGGTTTCCCTTCCATTGGGGCCATCCCAAACTTTGCTAATTCAAGTTTAGTTTAGGCCTACTCTGAATTTATGATATCTTCTTAAAACATATTATTCCGGATTAAATATTTATCCCTTGTACCCGATTAAGAGGAGTCAGTATAATAAATCCTTATATTATTTATAGATGATTACTGATTCTCCAAATTATACAACGAAACAGATCTTACTCACACACTGAAGTGATGTGTTGCTAATTGGCACATGTTGTTGAAGGAATTAGTAGCCCCTCTTGCAGTTCACTCAAAACAAAATAACGAACGATCCAGCTTAGGGGACCCTGTGATGTAGTCAGAAAATTGGAGATAAATGAGTCCTTCAATTATTACCACCACATAGTAAGGGACCCTGTGATGTAGTCAGAAAATTGGAGATAAATGAGTCCTTCAATTATTACCACCACATAGTAAGGGACCCTGTGATGTAGTCAGAAAAGTGGATATAAATGAGTCCTTCAATTATTACCACCACATAGTAAGGGACCCTGTGATGTAGTCAGAAAATTGGAGATAAATGAGTTCTTCAATTATTACCACCACATAGTAAGGGACCCCTGTGATGTAGTCAGAAAATTGGAGATAAATGAGTCCTTCAATTATTACCACCACATAGTAAGGGACCCTGTGATGTAGTCAGAAAATTGGAGATAAATGAGTCCTTCAATTATTACCACCACATAGTAAGGGACCCTGTGATGTAGTCAGAAAATTGGAGATAAATGAGTCCTTCAATTATTACCACCACATAGTAAGGGACCCTCGTGATGTAGTCAGAAAAATTGGAGATAAATGAGTCCTTCAATTATTACCACCACATAGTAAGGGACCCTGTGATGTAGTCAGAAAATTGGAGATAAACGAGTCCTTCAATTATTACCACCACATAGTAAGGGACCCTGTGATGTAGTCAGAAAATTGGAGATAAACGAGTCCTTCAACTATTGCCACGAAACACAAACTATATGGAAGAAGCTTGTTCGTGGCATAGTCAGGAGGAATCACAAGTCACCAATTCATGTACACGTTCACAGGGTCCTTAATTTCCTTCACATCCCCGAAAAGAAAATGCTCGTGTCCCATTTATGTTCAACCCATCTTTACTCATTTCTTTCCACTCAAATCCTTTCCATTCATCTCCTATCCATTCATCTTGTTTCCGCTCAACTCTTCTCCACTTTTGCTCCAGTCAATTCTTTTCTACTCATCCCATCTTCATTCAACTCACTTCCATTCAACTCCTTTCCACTCTTGCTCCAATCAAATCCTGTCCACTTAACCTGTCTTTCCACTCATCTTCTTTCACTTAACTCCTTTCCACTCTTGCTCCAATCAAATCTTGTCCACTTAACCTGTCTCCACTCAACTCCTTTCACTCATCTTCTTTCCACTTTACTCCTTTCCACTCAACCCGTCTCCTGTCAATTCCTTTCTATGCAACCCATATCCACTTATCTTCTCTCCACTTTACTCTTTTCCACTCAACTCCTCTCCACTCTCTCTGGTCTGCGGTAACGTCAGCTATTTAGAGGGAGGGCAACTTCATTATAACTTCATTATATATATATATTTCCCTTACCGTAGCAAGCCTATATAAATATGATGATAATCTGATGCCCGGTTCTATTACCTGATAACATTGCCTGATAATATATATACAACCATAATTTACTCGCTCGAGATTCGAAATGTGTGTGTGTGAGAGAGAGAGAGAGGGGGGGGGTAAAGTTGGCTGTGTGTGTGTGTGTGTGTGTGTGGTGAGGTAAAGAAGGTAGTTGTAGCAGGTGGAGTGAGTGAGTGAGTGTGTGTGTGTGTACAGGTCATTCATCTCCCAATAAGGCAGGAGGCGTCACCGTCCTTGCTTTAGGTTAGTGACACATCTTTGGAGGTTGGGGGAGAGAGAGAGAGAGAGGTCCATGAAGCAGCAACATTAAAATAATCTTATGCTCTATCTAGGATTTCACTCCCTCCCACTGCAATAAGTAAATACAAACTGTTTACGGACCTCCACCAACACACACACACACACACATGTATCTCCGTATATGGGGTTAACGTCCTTGCTTGACATTATTCTCCCTCTTTCTCTCTCATTCACTGTCTGTCTGTCTATCTGATACACACACACACACACAGATACAGATACACTGATACACACACACACACACACACACAGATACACTGATACACACACAAACAAACACTGATACACATACACACTCTCTCTCTCTCTCTCTCTCTCTCTCTCTCTCTCTCTCTCTCTTCTCTCTCTCTCTCTCTCTCTCTCTCTCTCTCTCTCTCTCTCTCTCTCTCTCCTCTCTCTCTCTCTCTCTCTCTCTCTCCTCTCTCTCTCTCTCTCTCTCTCTCTCTCTCACCGAACCGAGTATTTTTATTTCTTAGCTTATTCCGTTATGAGCTATTTATAATTTCGTAATGCAAATGTTAATGGTGTACAAGAAATTTATATATACCGTACTTTCCATTTCCTTGTTTATTTCGTTATGAATGATAAATATAAACTTTATTTTATTCTTGTTTATTCCGTCCTAGATGATAATTTATGTACTTTTCTATTTCCATGCTTATTTTATTATGAGTGATAATTATATATATACTTTCTATTTCCTTGTTTATTTGTTATGAGTGATAATTATATACTTTCTGTTTCCTTGCTTATTTTGTTATGAGTGATAATTATATACTTTCTATTTCCTTGTTTATTTTGTTATGAGTGATAATTATATACTTTCTATTTCCTTGTTTATTTTGTTATGAGTGATAATTATATACTTTTTGTTTCCTTGCTTATTCCGGTAGCCTAATGGGTTATGTAGCCTATATATACTGCTTCTTGGTACATATAGCGGCTTTTTTTTTATTATAGCCTAGACTGGTGGATCCTCAGAAAAGGTCCTCGGAGTCAGGTTGGAAGGGGGATGATGATGAAGGCCTGCATGGTGGTGGTAGTGGTGGGGGTGTGCAAACATTGAAATTCAAACATAAAATGAACATACAAGGAGTGCCCATTGACGACTTGGAGGTTAAACACACACACACACACTCTCTCTCTCTCTCTCTCTCTCTCTCTCTCTCTCTCTCTCTCTCTCTCTCTCTCTCTCTCTCTCTCTCTCTCTCTCTCTCTCTCTCTCTCTCTCTCTCTCAACACACACACACACACATGTACCGGTAGGCCATATGTGTGTTTGTAGTGGAATGACGTCAAGCTGGGAGTTTTATGGCACTGTCCTATATTTGTGGTTCTTATGCTTTTGATTAGCCGAGTAGCATTTTGTGGTAATATTTGCCAGACTAATTAATGATCACTGACTTGTTCCTTACCCTTTTATCCTTCCTCATCAAAAGAGATGATATCACCAATGTATGGCCTTCACAGGAAACCTACACAAGTCGTCCGGGGGATAAAACCTGACAAAGTTATAGGAACAGTATCTTTTTACCACACTGTGATATCAGAACATGGGGATATTAGGATACCACAAGCCCTTCACAATGACATATATCCATTACTATGTTATCGTCTTTAGGATAGAGCAAACTATCATTTGTGTATATTCGACCATCTTCAGCTGATATTCCACTTGTTAAGAAAAAAAAAAAATAGAGGCTACAATCCCGGAACAGTAAATAATAATAATAATAGAAATAATAATAATAATACCGGTAATCAAAATAATAAATTGATTTGTTCTCGGCCACCATGTAGAGGTCAGCATAGGTTAATCCTATCATTGTATTAGTGCTGTAATCGCCTGCTATTAATCACCCACTCGTGACCATAAATCCTACTAAAATTACCAGAAGCGCCTTGCATGGTTGGGTGGCGGGAAGCTGACGAAGGAGTACACACACAGTCAGAAAAATAGTATTGAAACAAGAGCCTTTATACATTGAAATTAAGTGGGAAATTCAGTATAGGTATTTAAATCTGGAGCAAATGATTCTCCAAACTATTCCAAGCAACAGAACACCCATTATTTTTGTTCATTTGGTCCTGTTTCCTGGCATATTTTGGAGGAATCAAGGCACTCCAATGTAACAAAAGTGAATTACCCCCTAACTCTTATTATTATTATCCATAGGGGAGTTTCAACACTATTTTGCCGACTGTAAGCTATGCCATTAAGGGACCCTGTGATGTATGTAGTCAGAAAATTGTAGGTAAATGAGTCCTTCAAATATTGCCACGAAACACACACACCTATAGGGGAGGAGCGTGTTTCGTGGCATAGCCTAGTCAGGAGGAATCAGAAGTCTCCAATTCCTAGTATATACGATCACAGGGTCCTTAAGGGGGAAGTATGTATGTATAGTGTTGGTGGTTGATCTGGACCAACTGATTTACTCCCAAACTATTCCGAGCAACTGGCCACTATTAGGTTCCTTCATCTAGTCTTGTTTCCTGGCATGCTTTGGAGGAATCAAGGCTCTCCAATGTACCAAAAGTGTATTACCCACTTGATGAAATGTAATGGGGTTTCTAACTTTTCTTTTGTTGTTGTTGTTGTTGTTGTTGTTGTGGGCGAATTGGAGGCCACGAATTACTCTAAAAATATACTACAAAACAGATCCCCTTCTCTTATAGTTTGTAGGAATTTGTAACCTATCACTTCGTCGCAAACAGATGATTTTCACTCTGTATGTTGGGAGGACATGTACAGGCAAGGCAGAGTAAGTTGAATAGGGTAAGAAATAACAGGGTTGGGTAGGGGCCAGTCAGTGCAAGGACAAGAAAGGGAGGGTAGGGTAGGTAAGTTGAATAGGGTAAGAAATAACAAGGGTTGGGTAGGGCAGTCAGTGCAAGGACAGAAAGGGAGGGTAGGGTAAGGTAGATAGAATTGGGTAGGGTAGGTAGGACAGGGTAGGATTTTGGTGTCTGGCTGTACTTCGCCTCGTTTTAATATTACCCGGTGCCTCGTGAAGAAGGAATTGATAAAGGAACATTTGTCTTCCCCTATCGTGTCTGTCCAAGGCCACTCGCTACTCACACTTGTATCTTTTTCCCCATTTGTTTCCAATACGGTGACACTTTTTACCATACCCTATTATTATTATGATATAAACCCAATAATCTTATGTTTGTTGTGAATGTCGTTTGTAGTAGTAGTAGTAGTAGTACGAATAGGAGTAGCCTAGTATATAGTTTGCAGGAATTGTCAGAATAGTAGCCCTCTAATGTAGCCTAACCAAATGATACTATTATCCCATTAAAAAAAATATATATAAAAAAACTTGCTAGCCTAACAGAGGGCGAGTGTGACTTGCATTGATCTACATAATCCTGACATAACCTGACACCCTAACACCTGCCTTATTTTTTATTTACATTATCTCTTATTAAGGGGGTAATACAGTGTTGGTTAATTTGGAGCAACTGTTTCTTTCATACTACTCGAAGCAACAGGGCACCATTATTTTTATTACCTGGACCTGTTTCCTGGCATACTTTGGAGGAATCAAGACTCTCTCATGTACCGTACTAATAGTGTACTATCCCTTTGAAGGCTAGGTACTATGGAGGAGTGAGAAGTAGGGATAGGGGAGTGAGAGTAGGCATAGAGGAGTGAAAAGTAAAGGATAGCGGGGGTGAGAGTAAGAGCTATAGAAGTGAAAAGTAGTGATAGTAAAGTGAGGGGTAGGTAGGCTATACAGAAGTGAAAAGTAGAGATAAAGGAGTGAGGGGTAAATATATAGAAGTGAAAAAGTAGGATAGTGGAGTGAGGAGTAGATTATAGAGAAGTAAAAAAATAGGTATAGTGGTGTGAGAGGAGTAGAAATATAGGATAGTGGAGTGAGGAGTAGATATTATAGAGAAGTAAAAAAGTAGGTAAAGTGGTGTGAGGAGTAGAAATATAAGATAGTGGAGTGAGGAGTAGATATAGAGAAGTAAAAAAATAATTAAAGTGATGTGAGAGGTATAGACATAGAGTGAGTCGAACGTAGATGTATTATAGAGGAGTGAGAGGGAGGCACAGTGGGTATAGTCTATAGTGCAGTGAGGGAGGGAGGGAGTTGCCAATTAGGTCAGGGTATGCGGGCTGTGTGTAGGGCCAAGTGTGTGAAGGCTGGTTGGCTGACTGGCTGGCTGGCTGGCTGGCTGGTGTGTAGGTTGGTCTGTCTGGTCACTGACTACCCTGCCAGCCTTTCTTTAAGTACCCTGCTCTTCCCTGCCCTGCCCTACCCTACCCTGCTTCAGCTTTCCTTCTCCCTACCCTACTCTCCCTGCTTCGGCTTTCCTTCTCCCTACCCTACTTTCCTTGCCTCGGCTTTCCTCCCCCCTACCCTACTTTCCTTGCCTCCACGTCTTTCCTTGCCCCTACCCTACTTTCCCTGCTTCGGCTTTCCTTCTCCCTACCCTACTTTCCCTGCCTCGGCTTTCCTTGCCCCTACCCTACCTCCATGTCTTTTCTTGCCCATACCCAACCCTTGCTTTTCCTTGCCCGGCCTTTCCATACCCTCCCCTGCCTCTCCGTTCAATCCTTGCCCTACCATACCCTCCCTTGCCTACCCTTGCACTGGCACCCCCAACTCTCCTTTTCCTTGCCTTGTCCTACCTTACCCTCCTATTCTTGTCCTATATAGCACTACCCTACCCAACCCTTGTTTTTTTCTTACCATGTCCTACCTAAATTACCCTCCTTATCTTGTCCTTGCACTGCCCTACCCAACCCTTGTTTTTTTTTTTCTTACCCTATCCTACCTTACCCTCCTTATCTTGTCCTTGCACTGCCCTACCCAACCCTTGTTTTTTTTTTTTTTTTTTTTTTACCCTATCCTACCTTACCCTCCTTATCTTGTCCTTGCACTGCCCTACCCAACCCTTGTTTTTTTTTTTTTTTTTTACCCTATCCTACCTTACCCTCCCTTTGCCTGTACACATGCCCTCCCTATCTTGTATTGCCTCTCTGCCCTTCCCACTCTTACCATTTCCGTCTGCAGTGCCTCGCTTTGTCTGCCCCGCCCCTCTCTCTATTATCTTGCTCTGCCCTGCCCTGCCCTGCCCTGCCCTGTTCCGCCGCCCCCGCCCACTCCCTCGCCCACACCTACGCCCACGCAATCCTACGTCTATTCTTGAGTCTTATAAAAGGGTTGTAATGACGTTGGCGATTTTATAACTTCTAAATCATCAGAACTGGTTAACGAAAGAGACTCACTCATTAGTCTGTGGGTAGCTTCCAATTAGTCACCTTCAAAGACTCTCCAACATTTTCCTCTCCTATGTTTTGATGTCTTTAAAGAGGTAATAATACACTTTTGGTACATTAAGAGACCCTGTAATCGTGTATAAGACCTGGTGGCTATTTATTTCTCCTGACTATGCCACGAAACAAGATCCTTTAATTAAGTAGGTGGTGTTTTCGTGGCAATATTTGAAGGACTCATTTATCTCCAATTTTCTGACTACATCACAGGGTCCCTTAGAGCTCTCTGATTCCTCCAAAGTATGCCAGGTAACATGCAAGACCAGATTAACCAAAAAATGGAGGAATCAGTTTGCTCCAGAGTTACCATCACTATAGGCTACACTGTACTACCTCCTCCCCCCAAACCCTCCCTCCCTCCATCCCTTACAGACCACCATTATTCCCTGACCTTGATCTCACACCATATATAGTCCCTTCCCTTCCTGGTTTCCCTTGGTTAATGTTTTGCCCTGAATATCTTCTCTTACTCGTCCCCATAGCCTAGGCACCTTCCCTATGTTCCCCATCACCTCACCTTGTCCCATGCCTATATGTAGAAAACCTTGGGAAATCTAGGTTAGGAGTATCGTTCTGTCTTAGGATGGGGTTTGTGATGGTGGTAATAGATTAGAAGTATAGGTACTGTCTTAGGATGGGGGTTTGTTGTGGTAAAGGGTTAGAAGTACTGTCTTAGGATGGGGTTTGTTGTGGTAAAGGGTTAGAAGTACTGTCCTTAGGATGGGGTTTGTTGTGGTAAAGGGTTAGAAGTACTGTCCTTAGGATAGGGTTTGTTGTGGTAGTAAAGGGTTAGGAGTACTGTCTTGGGATAGGGTTTGTTGTGGTGGTAATGGGTTAGGAGTACTGTCTTAGGATAGGGTTTGTTGTGGTGGTAATGGGTTAGAAGTTAGTGTTTGTGGTAGTAATGTGTAGGAGTAATCTAATCTAACCTAACCTAATTAAATCTAACCTAACCTAACCTAATTTAACCTAACCTAACCTAATTTAACCTAACCTAACCTAATTTAACGTAACCTAACCATACCTAACCTAACCTAACCATACCTAACCTAACCTAGCCTAACCTACCTAACCAGGGGGTGAAGCCGGTTTACTCGTACAGGTCGTAATAATGCTCCTGGCCCGTCCTACCTAGCCTAGCCTACCTCAATATCCCAGTAGTGCAGCATTCTAATGAGGTGCAGCAGCTTCCTTCCCTTCACTCGTTTGTTTGGGTTGGGTTGGTTCTGCCTTTAGTTAGTTTTCTTCTGTTTTGTTTTGTCCTCTCTCTCCTCTTCTGTTTTGTTTTGTCCTCTCTCTCCTCTTCTGTTTTGTTTTGTCCCTCTCTCTCCTCTTCTTTTTTCTCTTTTCTCACCTTCTATCCTCTATCTCTACCTTCTATTCTCTATCTCTCCCTTTCTATCCTCTATCTCTCCCTTTCTATCCTCTATCTCTCCTTTTCTATTCTCTTTCTCTACCCTTTCGTCTTTTCTGTTCTCTCCTCTCCCCTTCCTTAATTTGGTACCAGAATGACACTTTTTATTTTTCTCCATTTTTTCTCTCCCCTTTCTTCTATTCTGTTCTCCTCTGTTCCCTTTATTCTATTCTGTTCTCTCTTCTCACCCCTTCCTTCCTTCCTTTCCTTCTCTTCTCTCTTCCCTTACCTTCCTTCCCTTTCCTTCTATTCTCCTCCCCTTCCTTTCCTTCTCTTCTCTCTCCGCTTCCTTCCTTTACTACTCTTCTTCTCTCTCCCCTTCCTTCCTTTCCTACTCTTCTTCTCTCTCCCCTTCCTTCCTTTCCTACTCTTCACCTCCCTCCCCTTCCTTTCCTTCGCTTCTCCTCTCTTCCCTTCTTTCCTTTCCTACTCTTCACCTCCCTCCCCTTCCTTTCCTACTCTTCACCTCCCTCCCCTTCCTTCCTTTCCTACTCTTCACCTCCCTCCCCTTCCTTTCCTTCGCTTCTCCTCTCTTCCCTTCTTTCCTTTCCTACTCTTCACCTCCCTCCCCTTCCTTTCCTACTCTTCACCTCCCTCCCCTTCCTTCCTTTCCTACTCTTCACCTCCCTCCCCTTCCTTTCCTTCGCTTCTCCTCTCTTCCCTTCTTTCCTTTCCTACTCTTCACCTCCCTCCCCTTCCTTTCCTACTCTTCACCTCCCTCCCCTTCCTTCCTTTCCTTCGCTTTCTCCTCTCTTCCCTTCCTTCCTTTCATACTCTTCACCTCTCTCCCCTTCCTTTCATACTCTTCACCTCTCTCCCCTTCCTTTCCACTCTTTTACTCATCCCTTCCTTCCTTTCCTACTCTTCTACTCTCACCCTTTCCTTCCTCTCCTCTCCTCTCCTCACCTCTCCTCTCCTCTCCTCTCCTCTCCTCTCCTCTCCACACCTCACCTCATCACAACTAGGCCTCCACAACTTATACCTGTACCCCTTGATAAACAATACCAGCCTCCAACCCATGCATCATATCACCTTACCTCACCTTGCCTTACATGTATTGTTTTGTAACCTAACCTAACCTAATCTACCCTATATATAGTATGCTGTATATCAGTGTATAGGGTGTAGCATTACCTCCACCCCCCCCCCCCCCCCCCCCCCCCACACGCCATATAGTACCCATTGCCTATATTATAATTCTACTATTTTCCACACCATATAATAATAATAATAATAATAATAATAAAAAATAATAAAAAATAATAACCATACCATACCATGCCATATAGCCTATAGAATATTTTTTTTTTATATATACCTCTATGCTTTTACTATACTATTTTCCTTTACCATATTATACTCTTACATAGTTTGGAGTAATCAGTAAACTCTCCAATTTACCATCAAAAGAGATTTTCTTCTCTTAACTCGGTATCTCGAAAATCTTAATGTCATACACATAATAATTATAGATGTTACTAATATAGCTACTAGTTAATAGCGTTGTATTGACACATTCCATACGTACCCTGTCTATCACTCCATCTATCTTAAGGGGGTGCGGGAATAGGGGGACAGGCTTGGGGGGGTTTAGGGGGGTGCGGGAGTAGGGGGACAGGCTTGGGGGGGTGCGGGAGTAGGGGACAGACACTCTACCCACCCCAAGCCTGTCCCCCTATTCCCGCACCCCCCCCCCAGTCCCCCCAAGCCTGTCCCCCTACTCCCGCACCCCCCCCAGTCCCCCCAAGCCTGTCCCCCTACTCTCGCACCCCCTTAACCTTCTATAGTCTACCAGGCCACCTCTCTTACCTCTAATGCAGTTCGTTCTAACGTGTCAAACCTCTTATTATAAACTTCTCTAGACCCCCCCTTTTCCCCCCTCCATACCCCTTCCACGTCCTTCCCCTACCCAGCCCTACCCACCTCTCCCTTTCTTTAACTCTGCCTACCTCTCCCTTTCTTTAACTCTGCCTACCTCTCCCCTTTCTTTAACTCTGTCTACCTCTCCCTTTCCTTAACTCTGCTACCTTTACCAGTCCCAACCCTTTTATACCTTTCCCTCTTTCCTCCCCTTTTCTCACCTCCTCTCCTCCGTTTCTCCATCTTTTCCATATCCTAGCTTCCTCAAGTATTATTTCTCACCTCCCACCTCCCTCATTCCCACCTTCTCATTCCCACCTCCATCATTCCCACCTCCCTCATTCCCACCTTCCTCAATCCCACCTCCCTCATTCCCACCTCCCTCATTCCACCTCACTCTCCCTCCCTCCCCCCTTCCTCTTTTTAGCCACCTCACTCTTTCCCACTTCTCCCTCATTCCCATATATATACCCATCCCTCCACAGACTCCCTCCTCCCTCCTCTTCCTCCTCCCCCTCCCCCTCCCCCCTCCCACCTCCACCTCCACCTCCACCTCCACCAATACCACCTGATGAGTAGACTGTCATATTTTTTTCCTAACGTGATGGTGGTGGTGTGAGAACCTGCTGGCTGCCTTCCCTGTCCTTAACTTGGTGTCTGAGTCAGAGTCATAGATGATGGGAGGGAGGAGAAGGGGGAAGTGTGTTTGGGCAGGGGGAATGGGGACGAGGGAAGGCAAGGAAAGGGTCGACATGGTGTGGAGTTGTGAATGTGTGTGTGTGTGATGGTGCATGAGTGTGTGTGTGTGGGGGGGGGGGGGAATGGTACGTGAATGTGTGTGTGTGTGTGTGTCGTCATTATGTGGAGTGGGGTCTTCTTGTCGAGTGTGTATTTGTGTGGATCAGTATAGTGTGGAATAGTGAGTGCATGAGTGTATCATTCTCCTGAGGTGTTAAAATTGATTCCCACTAGCCTAGGACCTACATGTTTTAAGATCTGAGGCCGAATTAACCTTTAGTTGGGCAGGAGGAAAACAGAGAAGGAAAATAATGTACCCTCGACTTCTTCCTGTGAGCACTGGTAGAAACATTACTTTTTGTCGAGCAGAAACATGCTGAAAGTATTTGTAAACATCCCTGGTTCGGTCTTACCCTAGTCAGGAGCCGAACCTAAACACAATTAGTAATATGTAAACAGTTATCTATATATATATATACAATAAGCGCGACAGTCTGTGTGTTGTTGGGTCTTGAAACAGCGTCTAAGAATAGTATTGTTTGCCTGCGTAGTAAGTCTTGAGGCGACCCATTCATCCACTCGGGTACAACATAAGGACGACACTTACCCCAACACCAACAGACTCTAGTATATTATTGGTCTTGAGTTAGGCTACCCAATACCCTGAAACTTTACTTGTACTATACGATCGAAACGAATTTAGTAGTGTTGACAAAATATTATACTGTTCGTCTGTAATTAGGCCTATTCTGGGGAGCACTATATTAGACCTTATAAGACGAATTAATACTACCACATTTCCCAGCTCAATCACTCCACTCTCATGGTACAAATTGGGAGCTTTCATCTCTTCCCTATAGAAAGATGAGAGGCCCCACATCTCAGTAAGACTAACCGTTACTACACCATCCACCCACCCTTCCTCTTGCCCCACAAACTTTATTTCCTTAATAGGCCTATGAAATGGTCAATGCTATCGATTCTTAAAGTTGTAGTTCTCTCTCTCTCTCTCTCCTCTCTCTCTCTCTCTCTCTCTCTCTCTCTCTCTCTCTCTCTCTCTCTCTCTCTCTCCTCTCTCTCTCTCTCTCTCTCTCTCTCTCTCTCTCTCTCTCTCTCTCTCTCTCTCTCTCTCTCTCTCTCTCTCGTACTATAGGCCTACAAGTTAATCTTATTGGGAGAGATAGGATACTCGTTCTTCGGCTGTTGAAAGTCATCGCCGTGTATGGTTTAAGGGAGTAATACACTTTTAGTACAATTGAGTGCCTTGATTCCTACAATATATGCCAGGAAACAGCACCAGTGAATAAATATAATGGTATCCTGTTGCCTGGAATAGTTTGGAGGAATCAGTTGCTCCAGATTGTCTTTTTATACCCCCTTAAAATCGCACAGCTCACATATAATTATAGTTAGCCTTAGTTTGTATACAGACTTACTCAAGTTTGGAATAATTAGACCTTGATGGAGACATATATAGACTTATTAGAATTAGACCAGACAAACTTTGAGATTTTAGACCATGGATTGGGCTTCAAAAGTTTCCAAAATGTTTCACCTTCGATTTTGGCTTCAGCATCAACATTTCACATCATGGGTTTCTGTTGTCAATTGTTTTTACAGGCTACTGCTGTATACTTGTTGGAAGTGAGGCGTAGCTGAGTGGTGATTATTCCTTTATTAATGAGATGCAGTGTGGTAGTATTTTTTAGGATGGTCTAGAAGTCTCATTTCATATTATAACCATTATTGTATCATCGTGAAATTTGACATGTGATCTGTATACAAAAACCATGAATTCTATGCTAATAAATTGAAAGAAATGTAATTCTAATATTTCGGCCAAGGAAAAAATATACAGTTCTACCATACCGAGGATGTCCCAGGAAAATTGTGCAAGGTGTATCCACATATTGATATAAATAAATTAAGATGCTTTGCTAACGTTAAGAAAGATCAGATTAAAGTTCATTTTTGAAGAAGCTGAGTGAGTATCCATTGTTCTTAAAATGTGTAACATTATTTTTGGCAAAGTATAATTTTGTTATTGCGAAAAATGAACTAAATGTGCGTTGAGTTTTTATATAGTGAAGGGAGGGAGAGGTTGGTTGGGTGAGGCAGCCTGAGGCCGTCACCTTAAGTGGCCTCGCACGCTGCTCCCAGGAATTTTTACCGCCTATAATGCATCCACGCATTTATTTTTACTTAACCTTTAATATATATATATATATATATATATATATATATATATATAATTTTTAAAACTATACATTGGGTAAAATCAAAGTGAGAAATTAAATACGAACAGCTTTACTCTCCAACACCCACCCACTCTAAACAAGTTGATGTTTTTACACCACCATGCACTACTATCACCACCACCACCAACACTATCATCACCAACACCAACAACACAACCATGCACTACTATCACCATCAACACCACCAACACTATCATCACCAACACCACCAACACTATCATCATCATCACCAACAACACAACCATGCACTACTATCACCATCAACACCACCAACACCACCAACAAAAAACACCAACGCTGGAGTCATCATGGCACACTTTACACACACCGACAAACAAGCCGAGTCAGTCAGTCAGTCAGTCAGTCAGTCAGCGAACCCGGAATTCCATTATGTGTCAATCTGATTTAAACTCATTACTTGAACTCCGGATGATCCTTTTGTATACCAGTGATGTGGAGGTCGCTGATCTAACCTTCCCCTTCCGCTGCCCTCCACAGCCATAAAGCCTTGATCCGGTGTGTGTGTGTGTGTGTGTGTGTGTGTGTGTGTGTGTGTGTGTGTGTGTGTGTGTGATATCGGTAATTTGTAGAGTAAATATTCCTCCA
>JAWQEG010003167.1:0-52500 GCA_033782935.1 Petrolisthes cinctipes
CTTCGGGTCTTTTCACATCAGTCGCAAGTACAAATTTATCCTCTTCTTGCATTTTAAAACTCGTAACTACTATTAGTAACTGTGTACATATGTCCTTAAACAATAACTCAAACTTTGGCACAATTCTCTGGCCACCACAAGACAACTGATATCCAGTCATTGAAAAGTATTTTATTTCATTTGAACACTTGATAGCAACTCACATACTACACTATATAGCTTGTACCAACTTTGTACTCGGTATGTTTGTCTGGCTGTAAAGTTGATATATTTTAGCGATACTGTTTCAACCCGTAAAACTGTGAATATTTCTGTCATAAACCGATGTTATCGCCGATTGCCTAGGTTCCGTAATATTAATGAGGTTTAAAAATTCAATAAAATGCTATGAACTGGTAGAGCATGAAAGGAGCGAGGTCTTTGACCCGTGGCATTTTCTCTTCCTGCCTTAGGCCCTAATCAGGTAGGAAATTATCACCTGCTTGATTAGTGCATTATTTTTCCTATGCTAAACAAATATTGAATAAAATTTAGGCCAGCAAAGCTTTTCATTCCCTCATGAGTTTTGAGGCTCACCATTTGGCCCAATACTGTGGGAAAATATGAATGAGAATATGGGAATGGAAAGGAAAAGGAAATGGTTGAAATACTGGTGGTTGGCTGTGGCCCCTCTGAATGCCTCTCACACTCCCACCAAAAATGTTGCTGAGTTCAGTGACGGGTCACACCAATCTCCCTGCTTTCTGCCCGGCCACATATTCACTAAGTGTGGTCAGTTTAGATACCACGCGACAGGTTTTGTCTTTCTTGCATAATTGTGTTTACCTCATTTTGGCTGAATATGAGTGCAAACAGTCCAGGCAGGAAGCCGATTTTTCCCAGGAGGTTCCTGCTCATTTTATGGTTTTGTTGACAATAATATATTTAAAGTAGTATTAGTTTAATAACGTTATATATAAGCTAAATTAGTTTACTTATAAATAATGAGAAGCAGACTAATTTCTTTAACTTCATTATAAGGTGTAGTATCTTCAATAGTAACTGCTGCTTTCAGGAAAATAAGTAATTTGACCAAGTACAAAACTGTCGAGCTACAAAATCATTGAATATACCAGGATATACATATATATATTTTATTTTTACATTGTCCTCAAATCCACCACACTGAGGGACTGGACTGGTGTGGCGCCCTTACCCTTCCCTCTTACTTAACCCATATATAAAAATGGATCCGGTGTGTGAGGGCTGGCTGGGTTGAGCCCTCATGCGTGCTCAGATTTTGGAAATTCGCCTTGTACTGTGAACGTCAGTTTAATAATATTTTTTTACAATTTATTATACAAAAATTGGGACAAAATATAATGTGAAATATGTATAGAGGAACAAATTTTTTTACAATTTATTATACAAAAATTGGGACAAAATATAAAGTGAAATATGTATAGAGGAACAAATTTCTAACTGAACTTCTTTTTTTTGGACATAATCGAGACTAAACTAATCCTTCTACGAGTAACTATACCTTAATTAACACGCTTGATAAAATGCGTCAGAAGAATGTCAAATGATAAAAATGCTTCAACCCAGACATAGCACATTCACTTATAAGTAATCCACAAATTCCTTCCTTGCAAGACGAATGAATCAAGCAGCAGGAGCAACAGCAGGAACAGCATCATGTGTCACGTGGAAATTCGAGGAGGATCGGAGGGGCTATAATTCCTACCTATTACCACCTCTTTCATATTCAGCATCGGGGCAAGAGAGGAACTTAATTAGAGGTAATCAGTGCATGTAATCAAGCCTTAATTGGATCGCTATATAACGTCATTAAGGTACAAAAGCTGCCGTAATGACCAACACTTTAATTAATACACCTTCAGGCCTATAGGATTTCCTCTGCCCTTACTACACACACACACACACACATAGATGTTTACCCCGGCAAAAACGAGCATTCTTTTGAACTGAAATGGATTAACTTTTTTTTTTCCTTCTCTGACGCCCTAGAGTAAATGAAGGTGAAAATACATCAGCTTAATTAATTTATGCGAGATTGTTCCACGTGTCAGTGCCAGACTCGCTTGTAAAATCCGTCTGTGTAGAATTATATTGGTGCGAGCCCTCTTCTGCCCACACACCCAACCAGCTCAGGCTTATGTATGTTGCATGATAATAAGTCTGTGTGTTATAGTGTGTGTGTGTGGGTGTTTTATAGTGTGTGTTATAGTGTGTGTGTGTGTGTGTGTGTTATAGTGTGTGTGTGTGTGTGTGTGTGTGTGTGTGTGTGTGTGTGTGTGTGTGTGTGTGTGTGTGTGTGTGTGTGTGTGTTATAGTGTGTGTGGGTGTTTTATAGTGTGTGTGTGTGTGTTATAGTGTGTGTGTGTGTGTTATAGTGTGTGTGTGTGTGTTATAGTGTGTGTGTGTGTGTGTGTGTTATAGTGTGTGTGTGTGTTTTAGTGTGTGTTTGTGTGTGTTCTAGTGTGTGTGTGTGTGTGTTCTAGTGTATGTGTGTGTGTGTGTTCTAGTGTATGTGTGTGTGTGTTATAGTGGGTGTGTGTGTATGTGTTATAGTGTATGTTATAGTGTGTGTGTGTTATAGTGTGTGTGTGTGCGTGTGTGTTTTAGTGTGTGTGTGTGTGTGTGTTTTAGTGTGTTTTAGTGTGTGTGTGTGTGTGTGTTTTAGTGTGTGTGTGTGTGTGTGTGTTTTAGTGTGTGTGTGTGTGTGTGTGTTTTAGTGTGTGTGTGTGTGTGTTTTAGTGTGTGTGTATTATAGTGTGTGTGTATTATAGTGTGTGTTTAGGTATTAGTGTTTGTTTGTGTGGAAAAAAAATAAGAAAAATCATCTGGTAACTCAGACGATTGTTTATGCTGCAGTCATGGTAGTTTGAGATATGATTTAAAAGAAGAGAATACCCTGTGACCTTCGCGACTTATATAGGGGATATATAGGACAATGTTGTTGGTGGTACAATAAATCTGGAGCAACGGATTCCTCCAAACTATTCCAAGCAACAGTATACCATTATATTTTATTCATTGATTCTGTTTCCTGATATACTTTGGGGGAATGAAGGCACTCTATTGAACCATATATTTAGCAACCCCTTAAGGTGGTAATTCGATTTTGGTACATTGGAGTGCCTTGATTCCTCCAAAGTATGCTAGGAAACAGGACCAGAAGAGCAAAAATAATGGTGTTCTGTTGCTTGGAATAGATTGGAGGATTCAGTTGCTCCAGAATTACCAACACAAAGCTTCTAACTTAAAACTACAAGCTATATGCTCATTACTTCGACCATCATTACGACACATCATTGAATATTTTTGTCGCGTTATTTTCATCATAGCCATGAATGATAACTTCCTACTTTTATTCCCTATATATTTGAGATATTTTTTTCTTTAGCCACCTTTACAAAACCGCTTAAATTAAACTCCTTTTTATCATCTACTTCAAAGCTAAAAAGAAAGAAGACAAATGAAAGCATCCTATTTTCTTTTCTTTTCTCTCTTCCCTTAAAAATTGGTTGGTGATGGATGGTGGAAAAGTCGGTGTCGTTTGCTTAAATTATGTCAGGCCGGGTGAGGCGCTAATTAACCCTGGGGACTGTAGCAGGTGGCCACGATCTGAAGAGTGAATGAAAAAATAAAAAAATAGGTATCGATGAATTCAAGATTGTATGTAGAGACGAGTACTATATTTTGAAATTATTATAAGCCAAATTATTTTGAAATGCAGAATATAGTGCAGATAAATAGATTGTAGATAAATATATTGTAGATTTTAAGTAGCTAGAAATATATAGCTTTTCCCCAGCTATATTTTTGCATCTTTCTCTTTGTGTTAATACTATACGAGTTCTTATATCCTACGAAAAATAATGAAAGGATCAAAACATATAATCTTAAATGTCTCGAGCTGAAATTGGAACGCATTCACTTCACTCTTTCCGCAGAGAAATTTTATTAGACTCAAACGAACAAACGCGAACATTTTCACAACAACACGATAATTACGAGCACAAAGAGGCTTCACTTTTTTATTTCAAGTGTTGGTCTTTAGGTGGTAATGGTTGGCACTTGTCTTCGTCGGGTCGGATATATGATGAAGTTACCGTGAAATTTGATTACCGTAGTCTATATCTCTATAATAAATATTCTTCTTTCCCGAACGTATGTGAGAATATGCCGTAAATTCATAAATGTAAGTTAATTAAGGTGGTAATTCTATTTTAGTACATTGGAGAGCTGTGATTCCTCCAAAGTATGCTAGGAAACAGGACCAGAACAGCAAAAATAATGGTGTTCTGTTGATTGGAATAGTTTGGAGGATTCAGTTACTCCAGAATTACTAACACAAAACTTCCCCCTTTAAAGCATCTGTATCTTGAAGTGCGATAATATTTGACAGGTGTACAACTAGGATTTAAATAGATATATACAGTATAATAGGAACATTTTTAAAGCAAGAGTGTACATACATAATTTTTAGCTGCATCGTCATCAGGCTATTAAAGGACTAGTGTGTGTTTGCAGTGCAGCGGGAGTGACTAATCTACCATCATTAAACAGGGTCCAATACGTTCAGTGTGTTGACTCAAGTTTTAAGCCTTTGACGTAAACAGTTTTTTTTTTTTTTTTTTTGCTCCATTCTATTAAATTTTTCTTCTCTTTGCCTTTTTATCCCTCATCTTTCTGCGTGTGTTATCCAGTCTTCCTGTGTTATTTACAGGGAGGAAGAGAGAGAGAGACGGAGTAGCAGAAAGAATGAAAACGAAAGACAGGAGCAAAATGAATACCAGAACATAAACAGATAAAAAATGATTCAGAAACACCTAGGCAGTCAGGCAGGCAGGCACAGAGACAAATAAATAGATACACAGACAAACGATTCTCAGCTGATAAAAAAAAAATGCTGCGAAGGACAAGTGAAGCGATTAGACACACATTATTTACAGTGACGAGCCAGTATGCATTCACGGTCCTAGAGGAGGTCAATACTCAATGATTTTCTTCACAATGTCTAACAAAGGAGCGATGGACATGACGCAGGGAGTGAACAGAGTTATCTTCGTCACTGAGGGAGGGGGGGCGGAGTTGGAAGTGGAGTGTCCTTGTCAAAACAATGAGTTATGAATATGATGAATACGTGTCAGAGGGGAAGAGGAAATCAATGCTATCTGTATTGAGTCGTGTTGTTATTACGACTGGTGAAGTGATTACTAAGATGTGTTTGTTGGGGGATGGATCCAGTGGGAGGGTTGGAATGCATGCAACTCTATTTGTTGAAGTACACTCGTGATACATAATTTCTAACCCAGAGTGTGAGGAGCAGAAAGCTTTGAATCGCCTGGTATTGTTCATTTCCCCACCCAGTACACATATAGAGGCTGAGTTCAAATGCAGGGTATGTGTGGTGCCTGCCGTTCGTCTCTGGTTCGGGATTATGTATCACGAGTGTACTACTAACATACTATTGATATCTTCATTTCGAATTGGAAAAGGATACTGTGATCTATAATTATCGTAAGTCTAGAGAGAGAGAGTACACACACCGAGTAACACGTGTGACCAATTAGCTTTGTGTATCACATTAGATGTCAGACTGAGGCATACCAAGCTAGGTACCATCCAGGAGAGGACGTCTTGTTATTAGTGCGGAGAATCTCGACCCTCTCTCATCTCGTTCTCTCTCATCTCGTTCTCTCTCTGTCTTGCTGTTTCTCTGCCTGTCTTCGGCCAATATATACTGTATCTCTCTTTCTCGCTCAGTTTTTCTGTCTGTCCTTTGTTGATGATGAACCTTTGAGGATAATGTGGTCATGCAAGGTACGGGATTGTTTCTTCTACTTGACTGCAAACCATGAAGTAAAAATCACGTCTCATTCACGACAACGCTGTTCTCAAAGTTCATCAGTATACCAGAGAGGCGACAGAACATCACTGAGACCGTGACAGTTCTACAAATGTTGCTTTTCCTTCACCTTCGCATTTCACACTCACCATATCTCCTCCCGGCTCTACCCTCTCATATCTCAACTCCATATCTCGGCACCCCAGTGTGAGACGGTAATATCTTACACCTGAGACGCTGCCAAGGCTTCGTAATGCAATATATCGCTTGTTGCTCAGTGTTGCAGGGAAGGAGGTCGAGCCATGTTAGGTCAAGCTGGCATAGGTTTGGTTTGGCCTGGTTATCTTGGGAATGGGTGGACGTAGGAAGCACGTGATTAATTTAGGGCGTTATTGAAAGGTTATCTCCTGGAGCTTGCGTGTTTTTGTTCCTTATTCAGTCTTATCCCATTTATAACTCCATGCAGCTTGGTGGCTTTAATGGAAGTGAACGTCGTGCACAAATTTATGTAACTCACTGTGCTGTGTATTAAAAGTAAACACACAGAAAAAGTCCATGTGCTTCCGTGCGTGTTTCTGAAGCGTGGGACACCTACGCTTTTTTCATTATCCTGCTGCGCCGTTTCTATACCTGGTCGCTGAATCATTTTGTTTATTTTGGTGTGGCGTTGTATTATCCCGAGGCGCCGTGTTGTCGGGTTTTCCATCAATAGTGTATTCTCGGTGCGTGGGCCAGCCGACCTCTGTTGGCTTCACCTTTTGTTCCGCTGGTTCCGTAGTCCCGCCGGTTCAACGGACTCCAAAAATTTTGCTTCTGATTCACAGCCAGCCGTAACGTGCGAATAATATATTGGAAGGAGCAGTCTCGCCCATTATTACGTTTCTGATATAATACTTTAGCTAAAAACTATCGACAGAGCTTGGAACATGAATCCACACAGACTCGAGAGATTAAAAATATCTGGCTCGTCACTGCATTGCTGTACCAGGTATGATGATAGACGGGGTGTTGTCTCCTCTGTATGTTTAGGATTTTCGGGAGATTATTAATATTAGAAACTGATAATGGAGCTACGACTCAAGTAAACACTCTCTCAATAAGTAAAAGCAATGTTTCTTACTTTCATAAGAGGAATACGTCATGAGTTGTTAATTCATAGACAGTAAATAAAGAGTTTTCTGGGTATTAGTTGGATTGTTTTCTGTCTACAGTAAAAAGCAGCCCAATTCCCAGAGCTGTGATTTGCAAGTACTCTGACTCCAATACAGGTTGATGCTTACCGGTAGTCAGAATATTTTTTTATGTTAGACAGCAGTCAACATTTTCAAAGACTTGATGATTTGAAAGATTTATGAGTCGTATTTTACAACTGTGTCTGTCATTTGTGCTGGATATCCGTCTTCATTACAAACAACATCATCATCATCTCTCTAAATCTGTTCTTTGAAGTCTGCAACACTAAAAAGAACGGCACGGCTGAATGAATACACTCACTCACTCACGCTCACGTATTAAAATTCATGCCTACAGACAGACATACGTGCCAGTGCATGTATGTACGCTATCGGTGGGCGACTCATAGTAATAAATGCAAACATGGAACAAGCTCACGTCATAAATAAACACGCGGATAAAGTATATGCCATAAATCCACGTACAATCAAAGCACAACAAATACTGTGTGTATATATATGTAGATGTAAACACGGACCCATCACACGTAGGCTGATATTATTATTATTATACACATATACTGTATAATATAATATTGTATTATACTCTTGGACTACTAAGTGAGTGAATGAAATACTAGAATGTGATGTTAATAATGTTGGTTTGTGAGATGCTCTGTAAGGCTTGAGAAAGTAATGGGAAAAGAGAAAATCTAATTTGTCTCATCGGCTTCATATTACACTCCTCTATATGACTTCCCCTTAGGATAGTTAAAAGTAGAACGTAAATGGAGTACTGTGAAGTGAGTTATTCCTGTACCGGTTGTCATAAGTGAATAGTGTATATGAAGTGAATTATTCCTGTTCTTGTTGTTATAAGTGAATGATGTATATAAAGTGAGTTATAAGTGAATGGTGTATACAGAGTGAGTTATAAGTGAATGGTGTATATAAAGTGAGTTATAAGTGAATGGTGTATAATATTATGAAGTGAGTTATTTCTGTACCGGTTCTCATAAGTGAATGGTGATACATTTAGTTAAGTAGATCGTATCCGAACCGCATCACTATGAATATCCGCTATGTCATACAGGTAGCAGTAGGTTCGGTCCATCTTCTGAATGCATTAAGGGGGGTGCGGGAATAGGGGGACAGGCTTGGGGGGGGGGGGTTTGGGGGGGGTGCGGAAGTAGGGGGACAGGCTTGGGGGGGGGGTTAGGGGGGTGCGAGAGTAGGGAACAGGCTTGGGGGGGGGGGGGTTTAGGGGGGTGCTGAAGTAGGGGACAGGCTTGTGGGGAGGGTTTAGGGGGGTGCAGGAGTAGGGGGACAGGCTTGGGGGGGGTTAGGGGGGTGCGGGAATAGGGGACAGGCTTTCTACCCCCCCCAAGCTTGTCCCCCTATTCTCGCACCCCCCTAACCCCCCCCCAAGCCTGTCCCCCTATTCTCGCACCCCCCTAACCCCCCCCCAAGCCTGTCCCCTACTCCCGCACCCCCTTAATCCAACTGGTCTGTTTTTATATTCCAGTGTGGTATGTTCTATGATATTTGGCAACTGTGTCTTAAAGGGAATGTAATTAGTTGGTTAGACAAACAAGTACTTATATTATATTCCGTTCGTTCTCTCTGCTAATGTGTGTCTCCTTTTGTCTATCCTCCTTATTGTGTGTGTGTGTGTGTGTGTGTGTGTTTGTCAATCTATTCTTTAGTGTCTCCTTCTTTCTCTTTCTCTCTTTAACTTTCTCTTTTTCTCTCTTTCCCTTTCTCTTTCTCTCTCCTTTTGTCAATGTGTGTGTGTGTTTGTCAATATATTTTTTAGTCTCTCTTTCTCTTTTTCTTTCCCTTTCTCTCTTTAACTTTCCTTTTCTCTCTTTAACTTTCTCTTTCCCTTTCTCTAACTTTCTCTTTCCCTTTCTCTTTAACTTTCTCTTTCCCTTTCTCTAACTTTCCCTTTCTCTAACTTTCCCTTTCTCTCTTTAACTTTCTCTTTTTCTCTCTCTTTTTCTTTCTCTTTCTCTCTGTCTCTCTCTCATTGCGTTTAATATTGAGAAGGACGAGGCTAAGCACATTCAATCCTCAATATTGGAGTCAGGGTAAAGGATAATCTGTGTACGAACTTATACGAGGATTGACAGCTCATTGTTTAAGGGAGAAATTTGGTGTTGGTAAATCTGGAGCAACTACTGAATCCTCCAAACAATTTCAAGCAACAGGACACCATT
Organism: Petrolisthes cinctipes; assembly: GCA_033782935.1. NCBI lineage: Eukaryota > Metazoa > Arthropoda > Malacostraca > Decapoda > Porcellanidae > Petrolisthes > Petrolisthes cinctipes. The sequence goes on from JAWQEG010003167.1 coordinate 9,249, forward strand.
ATATTTGTCCATCTGATTCTGTTTCCTGGCATACTTTGGAGGAATCAAGGCACTCCAATGTACCAAACTAGAATTACCACCTTAACCCTAACGTACCTGCTGTCAGTCAACCAAGTCTATATACGACCCAGGCCTAAAAGGAAAGTCGTAATACCGATCTATATAGGTGAGTTAATGAGGTCTTATATCATTTATTATTCGAGGCAGTGCAAGTCTTGGAGGGAGGTTAAGGGGAATGTAACCAGGTTGTCTCAGATAATGAAAGCCGTCTCACCTGCCCCCGGTATATAATTATTTTCTATCCTAGTAAAGATATTAAAGTGCCTGTGAGTAATTTAAGGGACCCTGTGATGATAGCCAGAAAATTAGAGATAAAAAACGAGTCCTTGATATATTGCCACGAAACACCACTTATCTGGAAGGAGCTTGTTTTGTGGCATGGTCAGGGGAAGAATCAGAAGCCTCCAATTTTCATACATGATCACAGAGTCCTTAAGTGAAAGAAATCCTGTTTACGACTGAGCAAGGCGTGTGGGATATTCATTATGTCGTCCTTCAAGCAGTTAAGTGTGAAACATCTAGCCTTTGTGAAACTATCCGAAGTTAATCAGGCGTAAAGTGGGTTGTTGTGGCAAGTTGTGGCGCCAATAAACTGACACCCGCCTCTCACCTCCTGGCCTCTCAAGTGTTTACTGCCTTCCCACACCCGTCCCATACCTCTCCCTCGCCGCCCGACAACCTCCTGGCATACAACTATACTCTTCACTCTCTGGCCTGACTAATAAGTGTTGGCTGCCGTATCAACCTTGCTTACACGAGTGTCTTCAAAACCTATTTCATAATTACGTTTGTTTCGCCTCCAGTCATATGTATATCGTTTCAGGTCTTGCTCATATTGTACTGAATTATCTTCAGTTATATAACATAACATTACACCTTGCTTAATGTTTATTAGCGTTATGTATTCATTCAACAAACATCATTACAGCCTCATCATGACGAGTATTCCAATAAATTGAGGAATGGTGTCTTTTATACAATGGATTTTTCATAATGATAACAGTTTGGGTTTCTCCTATGTTTTTGTCAGTATATGAAGCGGACACAAATCAGCTCACTGTCTTGTATAATTTCCGGATTAAAGTGCGGCTCACAAATTTAACCCTAGCTTTTCAGGAGATAAATCTGACCCAGGTATGAAGTTTTATTCTAAGTATTTTAAACCTTGGGATTGACTTTCTTCTAATGAAAGGACTTAAAGCGCAGTTCGTACCTGTACAATGCGAAGTCGGATATATTTTAATGTAATTGGAAGTAATAATTAACAGCTTATTTTTTTATCTGTAATAATATGTTGTCACCTCTCATCAACAAAAGCGTGAATTGTAAACTGAAATCACACTAGGAACAGAACCACGTATGATGAGCCGTCACAAATGTTGCACCAAAATTCAGTACAGGACAAAATTATAATTGGCTAAAACTGGATAGCCTGTCGCCTGATTAGCTTCATGGAAGGCATGCATAACACTAACGCTCTCTCTCTCTCTCTCTCTCTCTCTCTCTCTCTCTCTCTCTCTCTCTCTGTTTATGACTATGATGTTTATTACCACACAAGGCAATTTTGTGACAAGCACTACATTGGAAATAACACCATGAATGAACTTCGCAGTTTACGATAAATTTAGTAAGCTTCTCCAAATTCGCTTTTACCATGCCCAATATATTTCACTTCAGTGGCTTATCGAGTCAATAAAGGATTGGCTCTCTGAACTCTAAATTGAAAGCAGAGCTGGTAAAATAATGCTTGGAGTTACAAACAGCCGGTACAATTGTTCCGAGTAAAACTGGTAAGCGATAGTTGTTATATCTTTTTCACCAATCTGTGTATTCATCCAAACGTAAATATTGTGTTTCTGTTGAAAATTCCATATACAGTAAGTCATTGCCATTTGATAGATATACAGGAGTTATAGAATTATAAATACGCTGCACTTGATCGTTTATAACTTTATGTGCATAGATTATTTAAGGTAGTTAGGTTGGTAAATTTGGAGCCTCTGATTCCTCCGAACTATTTCAAGCAACAGGTCACCATTATTTTTGTTCATCTGGTCCTGTTTCCTGGTATACTTTAGAGGAATCAAGGCACTCTAATGTACCAAATGTAAACTATCCCCTTAACGGGAACTACTTTGATACGGATACAAACATAACGTTATCACAATCACTCACACTCATTACCATCACTTTCATCACCATCACCACCACTAAGAACAATATCATCATCACTATCATCATCAGTATATACCATCACTAACAACATCCTCCATTTTCACCATCACCTTCATAATCTCCATTTTCATAAGCACCACCACATTCACCTTCAACTCCACTTTCACAAATATCACCACCACCACAATACCTTCACCTTCTCCACTTTCACAATTATCACCACCACACTTTCACCATCACCACCACACCTTCTCCTTCACTTTCACAATTATCACCACCACACTCTCACCTCCTTCACTTTCACAATTATCACCACCACACCTACCTTCACTTTCTCCACTTTCACAAGCATCACCACCACACCTACCTTCACTTTCTCCACTTTCACAATTATCACCACCACACTTTCACCATCACCACCACACCTTCACCTACTTAACTTTCACAATTATCACCACCACACTTTCACCATCACACCTTCACCATCACACCTTCACCTTCTCCACTTTCACAATTATCACCACCACCATCACACCTTCACCTTCTCCACTTTCACAATTATCACCACCACACCTACCTTCACTTTCTCCACTTTTACAATTATCACCACCACACCTACCTTCACTTTCTTCACTTTCACTAAGGACCCTGTGATCGTATATGAAAATTGGAGGCTTCTGCAGATTCCTCCTGACCATGACACGAAACAAACTCATTCCCTGTAGGTAGTGTTCTGTGGCAATATTTTGAAGGACTCGTTTATCTCCAATTTTCTGACTACATCACAGGGTCCCTTAAAGGTTTTGGTGTCCGTCCCCCTCACAACAATCGCTGGTATAGACGCGTTCTGTCTCCCTTTACTTTCTCTCTCTCTTTACTTTCTCTCTTTTCTCTCTTTACTTTCTCTCTATCTCTCTTTACTTTCTCTCTATCTCTCTTTACTTTCTCTCTATCTCTCTTTACTTTCTATCTCTCTATACTTACTATCTCTCTTTACTTTCTATCTCTCTATACTTTCTATCTTTCTTTACTTTCTATCTCTCTTTACTTTCTATCTCTCTATACTTTCTATCTCTCTCTCTATGCTTTCTATCTCTTTACTTTCTATCTCTTTTAACTTTCTCTCTATCTCTCTCTTTACTTTCTCTCTTTATTTTCTCTAATTTCTCTCTTTATTCTCTATTTTCTCTATTTACTTTCTCAATTTATTTTTCTGTCGGTCTTTCCTCATTGCATAAAAATGATCAAATCGTCTTCGTAATACCCACATTTTAGATTTTATTTCTCCAGTCTTACATCCTTACTTTCTTCCCATGTCCATAATTGTGTTTTGTTCTGTTTTTTTAATCTTAATATTTTCATGTTTATCATAACCTTTTCCTCGTCATCACACCTCACTTCATCGTTTGCCTTTCGCACTTATCTTTTCTGCTTCACCGTTTTTCTCCTGGCAAGGCTCCATCGTCATTTAACTCTGTAATTTTTATGTACATTTACTTTCTCCAGCTTAATCTTCTTGTCCTTTGCTTAGCCTCGTTCTTTCGCTCTCTTTCCCCATTATTCCTCATCTCATTCTACAGGTTGTATTTTATTCACACTGCGCTTATATTTTTATCCTAGCTACACCTCGTTCCCATCTTGACACCCTTTCTCATCTCGCTTTCATTTCTTATTCATAAACCCAGCTTGTTCATATCCCCCATCCTCATACTACATTAACCAACTCTCATATTTTCTCTTAACCATCACTGCAGCCTCCCTCTACTCTTTATTCACACTGCCTCTAGATACATCTCTTCTCCCATCCTTATTTAATCTCTCCCCTTTTCTTCCTCACTCTTCTTTTCCCATCAACCTACTCCACTCTTCATCTCTTATCTCCCTCCATCACCCATCACCACACCACACAGCACCTCGCACCATTTCACTCTCTCATCTTCCCCGCTCCCCACTACTCCCAGGAGCTGAGAAAGTCCCATTCCGGAATCTGATCTAAAGTTGCACAACCCCCCCTCGCTATTTCCTGCACCCAGCTAAGCCTTATGTTCTCTCCTGTGTTTTGTAGTACACGACGTTCTCTCTCTGGTCCCTTTGCCCTGCACCTGCTTCTGCTCCTCCCTACATATGCCTTTTTCATTTGTTCTTTTCCAATCGAGCTTCTGTTCCTGTTTCCCTGTCTGGACCTTCCCAAGATCCTGTTTTCGACTTTGCACTTGTCCTTGTTTCTGCCTCTATGTCTGCCTTTGCTGGAGCTCCATCTTCTTTCATACTTCTGATGCAGCCCCTCAGAATATTCGTTCCTTTGCATCTTCCCATGTCCCTACTCCTTGCCCCCTTTTCAATCTCTTATTACCTGTCCCCCATGTATGCCAATGTCCTTACCTCTGCGTCTACCCATGGTCCTTTCCTTGTGTCTATCTGTCTTTCTACGTTCGTCCCCTGTCTCTTATATTTACGTATCTCCGTCCCTGCTCCTGCCCTCTTCCCTAATACTGTTCTGTCCAGACCCCAACGTCCATCCATTTCTCTGCTCCAGGCATCTTTTTCCGCCATCACAGGAGGGTCGGGTAGAAAAGACTGGATGCAGAACCAGAAATGTTATGCACTTCTATTCCTTTTGCGAGACCACATGAAGAGACTTATACCGAAAACATTCAGTACCTTCTAGAATGGAATTGTTAGTGAAATGAACAGCTCAGAGCTGGACCTATTGGCCTATATTATTTTGATGACACGATTAATGTGACCTTGTGAAATGGTACTTGACTGGAAGCTAATCAAAAGAATCATTGCATTTCTCTTCCCGCGAACAAAAGAAAAATATGACTGGAACTTCAAGAACGTGTGGTCCATAACTCCATCATTTAACAAAGTATCATCACATTGCCAACACACCAACCAACCAGGCTTCTCACATCAGCCACATTGCCGCCACCACCACACCACGCCTTCCTCCCGCCACACTACAACATTAGAACCAGGCAGCCCCCCACCCCACACCCCCCTCCTCCCCCCCTCTCCCCCCTCTTCCCCCTCTTCCCCATCCCCCTCTTCCCCATCCCCTCTTCCCCTACCCCCCTTTCTTCCTCTACCCCCTTTCTTCCCCTATCCCCTTTCTTCCCCCCCCCCTCTCCACTCTCCCCCCCTCTTCCCCTCCCCCCTCCCCCCTCGCCCTCCCCACTCTTCCCCCTTCCCTCTTCTCCTCCCCCTCTCCCTTCCCCCCTCTTCCTTCCCCCCTCCCCCTCTTCCTTCCCCCCTCCCCCCCTCTTCCTTCCCCCCTCCCCCCTCTTCCTTCCCCCCTCCCCCCTCTTCCTTCCCCCCCTCCCCCCTCTTCCTTCCCCCCTTCATCCCCCCCCGCCAGTGTACGAAGCAAGAAGAACTACTTACTTTTTACTGTTACTGGCTCGAACGTTCCTCTTTATCATTGCTTACTATTTTTTTTTTTTACGCTGTTAATTTTACTCATGCGGACATTGCCATTAGACTATTTCGTTATATTTCTTAGCTACGGCTACCCAACCAACAAAATGCTTTCCTTCCTCGTTACTCATTTTAGAATAAGGTAAACCAGCTAAAAAGTTATGTATAGAAGTATTTATTATTAATATTTTTTCCACTTGGGACCAAACTAATATTTTCAAGTATATTTCTTTCCGCCATCCACAAGCAGATGTTGGTTACAGTAAAATATTTGGTCATGGGAAGGAAATAAGCACTGTGACGTTTCCTTAAGGTGGTAATCACTTGTGAGTATATTGGAAGGCTACTGATTCCTCCAAACTTATATGCCAGGAAACAGACGACCCCAGTGTTTCTAATAGGGGATCTATCTGTTTCGTGGCATAATTTGGAGGAATCACTATATAGCCCATCATCACTTTACCAACAACAGACTCCTCCCTTTACCCTTGATGTGGGCCACAGCTGCAGAGGAGAATACAGCTGGAAAGAAACAACCCGGGGTATGTTTTCTTTCATCATAATTCTCCCCCCCCCCCCTCCCTTCCATTAAAGATCTCCAATAAGGTACAAGGAGAAAAAAGTCCAGTAGCTACAATTGGCTGAAAACTAATGCTTTGTTAACTTACGGAAAGGAACAAAAGTTACTACTACTAACCCTCGTGGAAAATTCAGCCACCTTATTGATATTTGAAGATATTATTCCAGGCTGAGAAACCTAACCTAACCTAACCTAACAACTATAAGTTTCTCGGCCTGGATACTATTATTCCCTACGACCCTGTCCCCCGAGTTCATTCTTATTCTATATGAACCTCGGAACACCTTGGAAATTAATGACTGGGAACTCTTCATTATTGTGAATTATTTTGTATAGTTTATTGATTCCCCTTCAATGACTTGGCTGGATAATTAATGATTGGTTGGTTGGTTAGTGCTTATGGTGGGATAATAAATCACGAGAAATACGTTTTGTTATTGTTGTACTATAAAGCTGATTAATTTTATTTCACTTCAACCCAAAACTCTCTATATTTCACTGCCTCGTACTTTTGTTGGCCAATTTTTGTGTGTGGAGTGGTTCTCTTCTCATGGGAAACGTGAGCTTATAATACTCGATGTGAAAAAGTTCTTACACTGCATGCAATATTAAGAGTTGTATAAATGTTTGACGAGGAAAATCTGAAAAACTGAGAGAGAGAGAGAGAGAGAGAGAGAGAGAGAGAGAGAGAGAGAGAGAGAGAGAGAGTATGTGTGAAGAGAAAGTGGTGAAAGAAAGATAGGAGTGCGAGGAGTAACAAAGTGAATAGAGGGGAGTCTATTGATTGGTTGATTAAAGAGGATAAAAAGTAAGGAGAGTTGGGTTGTTGAAGAAGAACTAAAAAGAGAGGAGGTAAAGAATGGTGAGGGGGGGAAGGCGAGTGTAATTGTGGGTTTGCGGAATGACATTGAGAAAACCCTGAACTCTATGAAGGCAGGCAGAGAATAAAACGAAGGCAGTGAATGAAGCAAAGTGAATATATGAATGAAAGCAATGAAAGGTTGAGTGACTGATGTAAAATATTGAAAATGGAGTAAAAATGAAAAAAGGCAAGTAGAGGGTTCAGTGCAATAAACTTTAAAGAACATGGAGAATAAGTCTTTGTTGTGAATGATTGATTGACTGACTGACTGACTGACTGACTGACTGACTGACTGACTGACTGACTGACTGACTGACTGACTGAGTGACTGACTGACCTGGCTTGGGTCCCGCCATGGTGTGCCGGCCTGGGTAGGTCAGCAGCAGCAGCACCGCCTTCAGCAGCAGACAGTAGGACACCCGCATTCCTCCTCAGCAAGCGTTCACCAACACCCACCAACTCCCCTACCAATTCCCACCACCACCACAACACACACAGTTATCTATCTCCCCACTTTCACCCTTTCTTCCAACAACACACTTAGTCACAGTACCCAAGCCTCCTTCACAACAACAGCAAAAGAATTCAACCACTGTCACCTGCACCCTACTTTCATAATCTTTTCCAATACACTCACCACCTTACTTTCATAATATTTTCCAATACACTTATCACCATACGTTCCCACACACTCCTCCACTGCGACATAAAAGTTCAGCACTATTGTATCACTTCCTTTACTACAGCATGAGAGGAGTTCAATACTTTTCACTAAAACATAAGACTTAATTAAATACTATCACCCCCTTCTCACCACAATAGGGAGCTCGGCATTGTCACACTCTTTACTACACCACACACAGTCTGTTTCTCACTCCCACAGATCGTTATGACGTGGGTTAATGGTTCTTTAGAGTACAGGAGACTTCAGTTAAGCTCCTCTGTGTTTCCTTGGTTCCCTTTGTGTGTTGACGACAGAGGATCTCTTCTCGGTGTTCTATAATCATTAACATCACAAGATTAGCATTATAACTTTTTTTGTCTTTTGTATCATGCTTCTTTATATTTTAATTTTTTTTTTTTTATTGTTTTCTGCCATATCATCAATTTCTTTTGTCAACTCGTTTTCATAATTACCACTACCTATATATATCAACTGGGTATCATATTTTTACAGTGATGATTATTGTATTCTTTCATTCCCAAGGTAAGGTGTTGGTTGATATCTCGTCCCCTTGAAGGAATACCGTGGCTTCTGAATCTCAAGGTACAGTGCACTTGATTAATGTTCTTGTGTGTGGGGTGTTTACCATGACGAGAGAATACAAGGAACCAAGAACCATTATTTAGGTGTGATACAGTGAGTTGGTTGGTATTGATGCTTTTCACGTCCAGATCGGTTTTTAGGTGACGAAAGCATTAATCATATTCTGAACTGATATGTAGTCTTAGAGTTTATGAAAAGTTCGAAATAATATATATATGAAAAGTTCGAATATACTTTTTACTTGGAAAATCGAGGAAATAGAAGTTTTGGGTCTCCTTTGATACGAGTTTATTGCCTTTTTATGCTTACTTCACACTTCAGAAAAGATGGTAATTTTAACCCTGACTTCAGCATGGTAGTAGTAGTAACTCTTGAAGCATAGTGGTAGGCAGTTGCTGTGACTTCACTGAGACATTGTTGTAGCCAGTGATGGTGATGGATGAAAACATTAGTCTCCACACTGCCCTCTGGCTCCCTCCTCCATTTTGCACTGTGGAAGTTATGGGGCGTGTCAGTCATGCCTTTCTGCCTGCAAGAAAATGGAAAGGAGAGAGGAGTGGTTATTCAAAACGTCTGGGGAGTTACAGCTGTTGACATTTAATTATGCATTTCTCTAAAAATTGGAAATGATATACAAATACTCTGGAATTTTTAAAGCAGTATTTGTGTATAACGAGGAAATTCTTAAACAGCACAGTCTTAACTTCAGCTATATGTAGAACAAATATTCTCCAAAAGAGGCATTTGTATATTTAGTTAAACGAATATACAAATTTATTTTTAAGCTTCGAAGTCCAGTTAATGTCTTTGATCTGACTAGCACGTTTGAGTTCAGTATAACAGTTTGGATGGAAGTGATTATTTATTATTACCACTATAAATTAAAAAACCGAAAGTAACATTTACTCTAAGAGAACGCCGATACTACTTATGACATTCTCACGACCAACAATCTATATATCCACTGACTCTCTTTTATTACATCACCCCAATATTCTTTCTATCGTAAGTCAGACAAATGTACGAAGAGATACATTGGGAAACTGGTCATACAGTATGTGTCTAATGGCCTCTGTAATCACTGAATGTGGAGGGCGCCGGCTGTGGTCGGAGATAAAAACTTTCCCCCTTGTCTAGGCAATACCAGGAGCAGTCTGAGCTTTTATTAGTTTCCTCGATAAAAAGGGAAGTGGGCCTAAATAACATATTTTTATTTATTTTTATTTTTTATGTTCTGATACCGGACATAGGCTTCATCAATCCCATTACCGTGGCCCGGGTCAATTGCTACTCACACACACACACACATACACACATACATGTCACACACATCCGAACTGGTACCCAGTTACAGAGGAAGGGAAGTGTGGGTAATTCCCATATAGCCTACTGCAGCTGTTATGGTGCCAGCAAGAGTGTTTTACGACGTTCGGTGGCCTTATAGTTAGTGCCTGAAACTCGATGAAGTAGAAGAAATATTCTCATCCCCTTACCTGAGAGGATTCGATCTCCCGACCATAAGTTACGAGTCCAGAACACTAACCACTCAGCCACCTCCCACACCTATTATATATTATCATATATTATCATGTATTTGTGTTAAGTGTATTGGTATATTGAATTGGACTGAAGAGTTCATAATCTGATAGTTTTCTCTTAGGCCTATGTGTACTCTCGTGACAATGGATGACAACTTTTGATCTTCATTTGTGTGTGGTAGCAGAGGAGTCTGGAAATGTGTGATAAGGACTGGTGTGGTATAGTGTGGTGAGGACTGGTGTGGTGTGGTGTGGTGTGGTGTGGTGTGGTGTGGTGAAGTGTGGTGAGGACTGGTGTGGTGTGGTGTGGTGTAGTGTGATGTGGACTGGTGTTGTGTAGTGTTGTGTAGTGTAGTGAGGACTGGTGTGGTGTAGTGTGGTGAGGACATGGTGAGGAGTCCTGGAGTGATGACATGGGTGGTGTGGTGGAGAGTGGAGTGATGGCACCAGAGGGAGGGGGCGTGAGGGTCTGGGTGAAGCTTCAGAGCCTTGCCTGTCTGTCACCAATGAAAAATGAAGGGAATATTGGGCCATTATACCGTCCCTCATGGAGCCAAGGACAGAGGCACGCACTTGTGAATGAAGGAGAAAGAAGCCAGCCAGTCTTAGGATAAAAAGTAACGCCTATCCTTTGTCAGTCGATGGAGACTTGTGATGACGATTGATTTTTATATACTAAGCCTGAATACGATAGTCTGAGATACAAATAAACAGATTTACCGTTAACTACAAGATACGAAAAGTCGGGTATTATCTGTATACTCCCTACAGAACTGACTGGTAAAATATTAACTCTGTCTCTACAAAATTACGTAAGAATTATGACTGATTTGTATAATTTCTACAAAATTAATTAATGGACTGGGGTTTACTTAATTTAAAAAGCAGTCAAACGTTGAGGCAAGAATTAATAATAATATAGACAATGAGGTGTGTAGCAAAATTAGAATATAATATTTCCGTCAGTCATTGCTTGGTAACATTCTTTATTTTCCAATATTGTGGTGGGAGACTTTCAATTCCTCGTCGCCTACGGGTTATAGTGGTTGTCAGTGTTGTCTTTGTCTTGTCAGTTGCCTCATAGACTCGTATTCTTCAGGGCAAGACTCGATACTCAATACTCAACACATCCACAAAGGAATACAAAGGAAGTACAGGCAACAGGAGGCCCATAGTGACCTTTTACGAGGTTACCTGTTTATCTACGTTAATCTAGACTACGTGTTGAAGATAGGACATGGGATATATTTTGTCCTTTTTATCTGTATCAAAAATCATCGTGCTTTAGTCGTAGCTGCCACTATGGTTATTTATCGACGTTACAAGCCCTGGGAATCTGATTGAGACTTATTCGTGCACGACCAAATGTTGTTCAGCACTAATTACCCGCATAGAACTTAGGGATCAATAGACCTGGAATGAATTGATATGAGGGTTACCATCAAAGAGCTGATGATTGATGCTATAATATATTTATTTGAGGTGTGTAAAATTGTTGCCATAAACGAAAGTTGTACACTTTAATTGTTGGTTTTTGCAACATATACACCATCTCCATAATTAATCTACTTTGTTTTCATTACATTGTGTGCCAATGAAAAATATCACATCGGAAATTTGTCAATTATCCAACCATAGACTCTATTATGCAAATATATCCATCATTGGTGGCAGATTAATTCATACTTGAAAAAGAAGCACGTAACACTGTGGAGTTGTCATATGACGTAATTATCAACAACATTGTGATATAATTTGTTTCCGTATTACTACTATGTATGAAAATCACTAAAGTTTGAGATGTTTAAAAAAACTCTCAATCACTTTCGTGGCCTCCTCCTCTTTCCCCTTCTCCTTTGCAAGCATTAGCAATATTCACCACTAATGGCTGATTGGCCGGCCCCTCGGAACCCATAATGTTATACCATTAATCTTCATTAGCGCAGTGAGAGAGCTTTTTAAAATAAATCTATATGCATGAGAGTGATGGTTTTGGCCGGCAAGATGACACAGATGAAGGGTAGGAGATAATGGTTAAATTATCTGAGAAACACAGTATTGGGTATTCTTGTATTTCGTGCTTGAATTGTACCTGAAAAGATCCAAAACGACACTGAACCTGTCTTAGCCTATTTTTATGGAAGTTTTAAAAATACGTCTTGCTCCTGTATTCGTGATTTGTAGAAATGGGAGGTGAAGGAAGAAGGCGAAAAGAGAGGCAGTGTATAAGAGGGAAAGACGTGTAGGTGAGAACACACTAAAGGTCAGACGGAAATTGATGTGAACCAGAGTAGAAAAAGTAATGACAGTAGAATACAGTGGCAGTGTACAAGAAGGAGAGAGAGAGAGAGAGAGAGAGAGAGAGAGAGAGAGAGAGAGAGAGAGAGAGAATATTACACAGTGAATGAAAGAGGCGAGCGAGATTGAAAAGTGAGGCAGTGATACACAAAGTCCTTTTCAATGTATTCTCAGCTCATACACTCTCTCTCTCTCTCTCTCTCTCTCTCTCTCTCTCTCTCTCTCTCTCTCTCTCTTCCTGGTTTATTTTTGGCCACGGAAACCAAACCAAGCACAGTGGTTTGAATGGCGGAGGTGTCAGTGGACCCATAAAGTCGTCCCATACAGGCATCACACCTACAGGAAAAGCCGATCAACACAGGAGAAAATCCCTTGGCCAGTGTAAGGGACGTATACAAGTTTTCCGACTCGAAATGTTGTACGTCGAATATTGTCGTTTTTTTGTTTGTTATTTTTTTCATCTTTTAGTTTGTTAAAAAAAATGTGATTGTAGTAAAAAGGTAGCCGTATGAATAATTATTTCTTCTACTGTATGGTGAATGTTAAAAAAAATAATAATAATGTGATGGTAGTAAAAAGGCAGCCGTATTAAAAATTATATTGATTTCTTCTACTCTATGGTGAATGTTAAAAAAAAAAAATAATAATAATAATAATAATAATAATGTGATTGTAGGAAAAGGTATGTTAAAAAAAAAATTAATAATAATAATAATAATAATAATAATAATGTGATTGTAGGAAAAGGTAGCCGTATGAATTTTTTTTTTATTTTATTTATTGTATGGTGCATGTCGGGTTTTGTTAAATATTTTGTTATATTTTGTTTACGGAAGTGGTGACGTGTGTGTGTGTGTGTGTGTGTGTGTGTGTGTATGTATGTGTGGGTAGCAGTTGACCTGGGCCACGGTATCGGGCTTGATAAATGCCTATGTCCAGCATCGAAACATAAAAAAAAAAAAAAAAAGTACTTTATAATTTCATGTAGTTGAAAAATTAAATAGAGTGGTTAGCGATGCAATAAAGGTATTTTTAGACGCATACTGTATATGGGATAACACACATAATTCACCTGCCACAATACAACAGTTTGATCATACGGTTATGGGAGAGGATTATACTCTATTATTTAAGGGGGTGCGGGAGTAGGGGGGGGGGGGACTGGGTGGGGGGTGCGGGAATAGGGGGACAGGCTTGGGGTGGGTAGAAAGCCTGTCCCCTATTCCCGCACCCCCCTACCTTCCCCCCCCCCCCATCAAGCCTGTCCCCCAACTCCCGCACCCCCCAAAAAACCCGCGCCCCCCTAAACCCCCGCACCCCCCTAAATCCCCCGCTCCCCCAAAACCCACCGCACCCCCCTAAACCCCCTCCCAAGCCTGTCCCCCCTATTCCCGCACCCCCTTAACCCTGAATATTTCAAGCACGATATTTCATTTAGTTTACCAAAGTCAATATGTAATTAATAACCTGTTATTCATTATGTAAACAGTGTATGTTTAGCCATAGAATTGATTATAATTTATTGATATTGATTGAGTACAAAAAGATGCACAAACATAAATAATACAGTATATATAAAGCACACACAGGTTTATACTACATACAATTGCTCACATACAACTTTTGTACTCTGGCACGACATAATTATATAGTTATTAACAAAACTGAGAACACATAATATAATTATTTGCATACAACGAATTTAAAAGTGTGTGTACAGTAGGCTACTTATGTGTTTGGATGAACTTCTGTGTACGATCGAGTACAATAACACCAAGTCAGTGCCAGCTAAGTAAATCTGCATGTGTGTTTTTTTTGTGTACGTGTGAATTTGTATGTGAACAGTAACATCCACTCATAAGTATTGTTCGATCGACTAATCAAGCTTGAGTGGAGATGAGATGAAGACATTTTGCCCCTCACTGTAAATGGCATGAGGATGATAGAGAGGTGATGAATTGGGTTGAGTTGGTGTGAGTCATGCAGGGAGGAGAAGACTGATAGGAGACGAAGGCAAATGTATAGAGAGGGGAGGGCTGGAAGAATGGCTGATGTAAGGAGAGGCGAGGTCATCAAGGAAGGGACGTATGCATTATATTGAAGTCCGTAAAGAATGAGAGGTTTGTAAAATACGATTGGTGGAGGAATGACTTATAAGGTGAGAGGGATGCATGCAGAAAAATATTTAGCAGACGTTTCACCTCTAATAATTAAGAAAGATAGAAAGATACATAGATAGATAGATAGATAGATAAATAGATAGATAGATAGAGGGATAACTATAGGTGGAGAGACTAATGGAGAGAGAGAGAGATAAAGAAATAGAGAGATTTAAAGAGAGAGAGAAATAGGAGAGAGTGGAGCAAGCAGCCTTTCACAAGTTAAAGGATGGGTTAGACAAGATAAGTTTAATTTGATGAAGTGGATAAGGTACGTGGAGGGATTTAAGGGTCGGGGTGTAGGAGATGTAGTGGCGGCCTTAATTAACTAAGCTGTGTGATGGCTGAGTCGTTTAGCTGAGGCAGAACCGTTGTGGGTGTGGAAGAGGGTGTGTGGGAAGTTGTGTGTCTGTGTGGGAAGATGTGTGTCTGTGTGGGAAGATGTGTGTCTGTGTGTGTGTGGGTAGATGTGTGTTGGGCGGGAGATATGTGTGTGTGTGTGAAGATGTGTGTGTGTGTGGGAAGATGTGTGTGTGTATGTGTGTGTGGGAAGATGTGTGTGTGTATGTGTGTGTGGGAAGATGTGTGTGTGTATGTGTGTGTGGGAAGATGTGTGTGTGTGTGTGTGTGTGTGTGGGAAGATGTGTGTGTGTGTGTGTGTTTGGGAAGATGTGTGTGTGTGTGTGTGTTTGGGAAGATGTGTGTGTGTGTATGTTTGGGAAGATGTGTGTGGATGAGGAAGAAGATGTGAGAGAATATATATATGTGTGTGTGTGTGGCAGTGAACGTGGAAGTAGAATGGGAGAGGGTTTGAGAGTCAGAGAAGTGAGAGTGTAGTGGAGGGTGTGGTGAGTGTGTGAGAATGAGTGGAGTGGGTTAAGAGAGTGTACAAGTAAGAGGAGTTGGGAGACTTTATAGTTGGAATGGAAGAAATCTGGGAGTTAATAAAAGTGAATGTAGTTTGAAAAGAGGGATAAGTGGAGAGAGTAAAATAGATTCGGTAGAGTGGAAAGGATTGGAGGGCTGGGATAGGATAGGTAGAGTAGAGTGGAACTACCGCAAAAGTTTGAGGGAATGGAAAGAACTCTGACAGATTAAATGTCGACTGGAGACCGAAACCAGGCTTGAAATAAAATTGGGTAGTTTATATATATATATATATATATATATATATATATATATATATATATATATATATATATATATATATATATATATATATATATATAT
Organism: Petrolisthes cinctipes; assembly: GCA_033782935.1. Lineage (NCBI taxonomy): Eukaryota > Metazoa > Arthropoda > Malacostraca > Decapoda > Porcellanidae > Petrolisthes > Petrolisthes cinctipes. The sequence goes on from JAWQEG010003167.1 coordinate 24,838, forward strand.
ATATGGATGGATGGATGGATACTAGACAAGGTTTTGAGATGATAAAAAATGAAAGAAGAGTCAAGAAAGGGCGAACGCCATCGATAAAACATATTAACTTTGAACATTTGGTGCAAGTCAAACTCAATATCATTGCTGTAATTTGAAATTTTCACTGCCATCAATTAATAATCCGATTACAAATAGTCTACGAATTGATGTTATGAAAATGGCGGATATTGGGTCCCATTAATGGTTCCAATTTTAAACCTGTTGTAAGCATGGCAGAAATAGAAATAATTGCGAAATTGTGGGATGCAATTGTAAAACTAACCAGGTTACGTTAATGTACAGTGTTTGGAACAGTTGTTTTAGGCCCTGGGTACAACACATAAATTGGAGAGTTTACCTAACCTGACCTGACCTGACCTAACCTAACATAACCTGACCTGACCTAACCAGACCAACCTAACCTAACCTCACCTGACCTAACCAGACCAACCTAACCTAACCTCACCTCACCTCACCTCACCTCATACGAGTACAGTCACCATCAAATAACAATACCACACCTTGATATCTTAATGACGCAAAAATTAAATTAAACACAGTAGGTTCGAAGTCCGAGCTCCCCTCAGTAATAGTGGTGTGAGTCTGCGCGCATGACCGTGTGTTATGCGCAGTAGGTCTTACGTATATGTACTATCAAAGACAAAAGTCGTGTCGTTATATTTGGTGGAAACATATGGTAAAGAGCTAACCATACTGAGCATTGACATTATTGTGGTGGGGTTTTCATTATGTTTCACGAGTTATATCAAATCATTGGACAAGACAGCGACACGACTTTTGTCTTTGATAGTACGTGTATGAGTGTCTGTCTGAGTACGAAGGTGTGAGTCTGTCTGTCTACACTGAGGTTGGAAGCTGCATCAGAAAAACATATACTCTGACCAAGATAGGATTCAGCCCCAGGCCAGGCTTCATACACATAATGTACAGTTGGTCACATGAATTTTTTCACAGGCTATAAATATGGAAAGAGAGGTCATTATTCTGGGAGTACTGCAATGAATGGTCTATCAAGTGTCTCGGTGATAGTAAAATAACAATCCAAATAATAATGTTGTTATTTTGCAGTTACAAAGTCTTATATTTTCTGTATGTTGGTGACTCTGGAAAACAAAAGCGTGTGTATGAATTCTTTTAGCTAATAGTACTGTACTTCAGACACTCACTCATCATTTATACTGTAGATATGGACAGCCGGAATATAAGCATACGAGTAGACTGTATATATATAGTTGAGAGCACGAATTTACGTATTATTGTGCGTTGAATTCATAAGCCTGGTGGTGGTGGTTATTCATTAAGGGATTATGAATTAGTAAATCCCTGCTTTACATTTCTTGGAGAGGCCTGGCAGCTCTGGCTATGTTGGCTAAATGTGAGGCCAGTTGTTACCATTTTGTATATTAATTTGTGTTCATGTGTGTGTGTGTTTTTGTGTTCATGTGTGTGTGTTTGTTTGTGTTCATGTGTGTGTGTGTGTTTGTGATGTGTGTGTGTTTGTGATGTGTGTGTGTTTTACTGTTCATGTGTGTGTTTGTTTGTGTTCATGTATGTTTGTGTTTCTGTTCATGTGTGTATTGTGTTCATGTGTGTGTGTGTTTGTGTTCATGTGTGTGTGTTTGTGTTCATGTGTGTGTGTTTCTGTTCATGTGTGTGTGTTTGTGTTTATGTGTGTGTTACTGTTCATGTGTGTGTTTGTTTGTGTTCATGTGTGTGTGTTTGTGTTCATGTGTGTGTGTGTGTGTTTGCGTTCACTTGTGTGTGTTTGTGTTCATGTGTGTGTGTGTGTGTGTGATGTGTGTATTGTGTTCATGTGTGTGTGTTTGGGTTCATGTGTGTTTGTTTGTGTTCATGTGTGTGTGTGTTTGTGTTCATGTGTGTGTGTGTGTGTTTGTGTTCATGTGTGTGTGTGTTTGTGTTCATGTGTGTGTTTGTTTGGGTTCATGTGTGTGTTTGTGTTCACGAGTGTGTTGGCGCGTGAGAGAGAAAGAGAAAAAGAGAGAGAGAAGGTCAGAGAGAGAGGAAGAGAAATTGAGGCAGGCAAGAAAGAGGAGATAGATGGATGGAGGAGTGAAGAGAAATATATTCGTAAGAAGAATGGTTGAGAGGGAAAGAGGGAAAGAGGGAGGTGGAGTTCAGACCGAGGGCAGAATATAAATGGTAACTACAAAAATGGAATTGAACTTGCCAATATCAGAGTGTTTTCCCTCACACTTTCACACACTCGATCCCTGAACAAAATGGAATGCTTCACTTTTTTCACAGTGAGCCGCGTATTTTTTTGCTGCTGGCTTTTTTATTCACACACACACACACACACACACATATCTCTCTCTCTCTCTCTCGCTCTCTCTCTCTCTCTCGCTCTCTCTCTCTCTCTCGCTCTCTCTCTCTCTCTCGCTCTCTCTCTCTCTCTCGCTCTCTCTCTCTCTCTCGCTCTCTCTCTCTCTCTCTCGCTCTCTCTCTCTCTCTCTCGCTCTCGCTCTCGCTCTCGCTCTCGCTCTCGCTCTCGCTCTCTCTCTCGCTCTCTCTCTCGCTCTCTCTCTCTCTCTCTCTCTCTCTCTCTCTCTCTCTCTCTCTCTCTCTCTCTCTCTCTCTCTCTCTCTCTCTCTCTCTCTCTCTCTCTCTCTCGCTCTCTCTAGCTCTCTCTCGCAGGGCCAAAGAAATTTAATTCACTGGTAGTTGGACAATAGGACTCGTGTATAATTTTTAAAAGCAATGAAGTCCCTGCACATTTCTTTTGTTTTTCTTGCAGTCAAGCACTTGTTTGGTTAGTCAGCAGTTTATTACTCGTGATGAAATGAGAAGTGATGATGATGATGATGAAGATGAGGACGGCTGTTGCGACGGAAAATATAACGTGTAAATTATATAACAATAATCGACAGGTGATGAGGGATGATAAACTTTTGGAGAACCTTTATTACTCGTGACTATAACTTTATGCTGGAAAATTTTGGATAGCTATTAATTCGAGCGATGCCTTCCCAACAAAAGCATAGTTCAGTTCCATACCATTTATCCTGAATCACTTGGGTTTGGTAGTCATTCAACACTGTACCCGTGCTGTGTGTAAAGGGCAGCTTGGTGGCAGTAAATTGCTTCAGGTACAGATAGATAGATAGATAGATAGATAGATAGATATACACTGTGTATATATCCCGTACACAGGATTCAAATTCGAGGGTGGATATAACACTCGATTTTTTCATCTGTGTCCTCACGCTTGTCGTTGTTATTATAAATGTGTACTCGGTAATTGTTATATATTTCTGATGATTTATATAAGTGGGAAAATCAATAAGCTTTACAGTCTCTTTCTCCATTAAATCACTTAATTTTTACTTTTTTTACTTGCTCTGTTACAAAATAATTAATCATTACAATATAATTATAATTTTACACTCTTCACGTATCTCCAAACAAATAAATAAATACATACATATATTATCTGGTCACAATCCATCATGGGTGAATTTGTCTCATTTGTTTTATTATTCAGCAATTAGCGATGACGGTGAGACAAATGGTGGTCCCGTGCCTGAGTCAGTGAGTAATGTCCTCCTCATGTCTGTCCCTCACCATAATTATTCTGACTCCGGTACAATGAGAAGGAAGGAGAATAATTATACGAGTACTTCATTTTTTGCCTGTACTGCGCCTTAAGGGGATAGGATACTTTTGATAAATCTGGAGCAAATGATTCCTCCAAACTATTCCAGGCAACGGAACATCATTACTTTTGCTCTTCTGGTCTTGTTTCCTGACATAATTTGGAGTAATCAAGACACTCCAATGTACCAAAAGTGTATTACCCCCTTAAATATGGATGACAATAAAAAATTCTTTCACTTCCTCTTGATTACACATTATTTTAGCTTAATTAAGAGAAAGTTCTTTTGCTGGTGAATTGGAAGGTGTTTATTTATTTCATCCAAACTTTTGCCACAGAACAGAAACCTTACTAGGAATATTAAGATTGTCTGTTTCCTGGCATAGTTTGGAGGAATATTCCCTTAAAAATTAATGGATAGTAAAGTTTCTCTGCCAGTGTACTATTGATCAAAAAAAAAAAAAAAAAAATGAAGGAGAATGTAATTGATTTTTATCCTTTCATTTCAAGCTTATCTAATAGACATTTTTCTCCATGCTTCATTAACTGCACCTAAAAGTTTGCTGTAAAGGGAAATGTTTTGTATACAATTTCTGGGGTTGCTAATGCCAAACCAGCACCGAAACGTTGTAGTCCCAGAAGTAAATACATTCAGATTTGTGTTGTGTTGTGTTGTGGGTGTCTGTGTTGTGTTGTGTGTGTCTCTGTTGTGTTGTGTTGTGTGTCTGTTGTGTTGTGTGTGTCTCTGTTGTGTTGTGTGTGTCTCAGTTGTGTTGTGTTGTGTTGTGTGTCTCTGTTGTTGTTGGGTGTCTGTTGTGTCTCTATTGTGTGTCTCTGTTGTGTTGTGTGTGTCTCTGTTGTGTTGTGTGTGTCTCTGTTGTGTGTCTCTGTTGTGTTGTGTGTGTCTGTTGTGTTGTGTGTCTCAGTTGTGTTGTGTGTGTCTCTGTTGTGTTGTGTGTGTCTCTGTTGTGTTGTGTGTGTCTCTGTTGTGTTTTGTGTGTGTGTGTCTGGTCTTAACTGGTCGAACTCAGTCTTCTTTCGTTCCTTTTATAATAATCTAATTTATTCCCAGCTTCAGAACACAATGGATTGCAAGTATATCTTTTCTGGCCAACAACAACCTATCCATATTCCAGGCAGTAAATATTATTCTCATTAAAATTAATTCATCTTCCATTACCATCATGCTTCGTTAACTTTATCAGTCAGTTCCTTTCCAATTAAATTTCCACCTTAATAATGATCAAGATTCAATTTCCAATGTTTGACGAGGTGAGGCAATATATAATAATAAAGGTTATATTTTGGGTTGTTAGGTCATCGTAATGGGGCTGTTAGGTCATCATAAATGGGAATCTTAGGTCATCGTAAATGGGATTCTTAGGTCATCGTAATGGGGTTGTTAGGTCATCGTAATGGGGTTGTTAGGTCATCGTAATGGGGTTGTTAGGTCATCGTAAATGGGATTCTTAGGTCACCCATATTCCAAAGTTTATCTATGTACACACGCAAACCAAACTATGTATCCAGCTGGTCTTGTTGAAGTTTCGAATCAATTGACATAGTAGTGAACCAAATACAACGCTTATCTTGTTTTATATATGCCTGAACTCTCATAATTAATACTCGATCAGGCTATTCGAAGCAAGCCTGGATATACATAATATTTTGGATTGCGAGTGAGTGTACAGTATCGTATAATATAAACCTTTCCTTACACACCATTACAAATAGTTCATTGTATTGTATTTCTCGACCCTAAAAATAAACACACTGAATTTTCTCTCTCTCTCTCGGGCAACAATGGATGCTGCAGGTTTATTATTTTCTCCTTTCATACCAGGACATGACCCACCCGATGTTTCCTTGTTGCTCTTCTACACACACACAACATTGTTATTATTATCAACGTAGCCAGGTTCAGTATCAGTATCATCATAAATTCCTCCTCGTCTATCTACATTTCTCTCCTCCTTCCTTTTTTTTTTTTATCTATGTCTTCTCATCTTCTTTTTTATCTGTCTCCTCTTCTTTTTTATCTATGTCTTCTCTTCTTTTTTATTTATGTCTTTTCTTCTTTTTTATCTCTGTCTTCTCTTCTTCGTTTTTATCTATGTCTTCTCTTCTTTTTTATTATGTCTTCTCTTCTTTTTTATCTGTCTTTTCTTCTTTTTTTTATTTATGTCTCCTCTTCTTCTTTTATCTATGTCTTCTCTTCTTTTTTATCTATGTCTTCTCCTTTTTAATCTATGTCTTCTCTTCTTTTCTTTTTTATCTGTCTTCTCTTCTTCTTTTTGATTTATGTCTTCTCTCTTCTTTTTTATCTGTCTTCTCTTCTTTTTTTTATCTATGTCTTCTCTTCTTCTTTATCTATGTCTTCTCTTCTTCTTTTTTATCTATGTCTTCTCTTCTTCTTTTGTTATCTATATCTTATCTTCTTCTTTATCTATGTCTTCTCTTCTTCTTTATCTATGTCTTCTCTTCTTCTTTATCTATGTCTTTTCCTATTTTTATATCTGTCTTTTCCTATTTCTATATCTTCTCTTCTTCCTTTTTTATCTACGTTTTCTCTTTTTTCTTCCTTCTTTTATGTTATTATTTTTTTCCCGTGTACGACAACCAGATTCCCAAACACAGACACAACATTACGTTCTTCCTCCCGTCAGCGTTGCCAACACCAAAGTCAGTGATACCAACCCACTCAAATTTAAATATATATATATATATTGTCAATGAAAGTGTTTATTTTATGGTGTAGGATTTATCGATTTGTTTTCACTATTACCTAGCTCTTTCTATTTTTCCTATGGGCCACAATGGAAATAAAAAATGAAAATGTGTTGTGTTATTTTATCAGGTAACTATTAATAACACAGGACCTGCCTCTTCTTGATTGAATCGAAAAATGTATTGGAAAAGATATTTATTTTCCTTCATTCGTCAGTCAACTAAAAAACGTTTGTGTCACTAGAAGATTGAAGGAGTTTTACCGTAAGCAACAGACTGTAGCTTAACTGGCCGGCGATCAGTAAATCTAATTTCCAGTCAATTTCATTAAATGGAAATACTGGAATGCCTCGGAGTGTTTGAGAATGCACCAGATTGTGTGTGTGTGTGTGTGTGTGTGTGTGTGTGTGTGTGTGTGTGAGCGAGTGACTCTGTGTGTGACTCTGTGTGTGTGTGTGTGTGGGTGGGTGAGTGAGAGTGACTGTGTGTGTGTGAATGTGAGTATAAATGTATGTGTGTGTGTGTGTGTGTGTGTGTGTGTGTGTGTGTGTGTGTGAGTATAAATGTATGTGTGTGTGTGTGTGTGTGTGTGTGTGTGTGTGTGTTTCAATTCCGCTCTTACTAACTAGGGTTCAATTTATTTTAACTCTTTTTTCAGGCCAATTTGTTCTCTGCTCCGTGTAGGGGGTCACTCACTTAATCAAAGGGATGCCCCGACACTCACTCAGAGAAAGAATTTAATGGGTCCGAACAGAACACAATAAACATGTTTGTCATATCTGAAACGAAATGTTATTCTAGCAAAAGTAACTAAGGGGGTATATATATAAAGCACATTGTTTTTGGGAGGTAAATCTGGAGCAAATGATTCCTTCAAACTATTGCAAGGAACAGGACACCATTATTTTTCTTCATCTGGGTTTGTTTCCTGGCATACTTTGGAGGAATTCAAGGCTCTCCAGTCTATCAAAAGTATAGGCTAATATCCCCTTAACCATGACTGTACAATTGGTCACAAGAATTCGTACACACGTTGTTGTTTTCGAAGGTTAACAACATAATATAGAAAATGTAAGACTATGTAACTCCAATACAACATTATTATTAGGTTTGTTGTTTTCAATCATCGAGTCACTTGCTAGACCATTCATTGCAGTACTTCTAGAATGATGACCTCTCTTTCCATATCTATAGCCTGTGTAAGAATTCATGTAGCCGACTGTACAATGAGTGGAATATGTGGCTTTGGGAGGTGGAACTGAGTCAGGAGAATTTACCCTGTGATAATTGAGCTTCGTAAGGATTACTAGACCGAATGCATTTCAAACTTAATTAATTGTTTTCGGCAAGAAGATAACATTTCTTTTGCTCTGTTATCCTACACACAAGCAAGGCGAAGTAAGCAATTACTGCATACTCAACCCCGTTAAATGTAATCGTTATCACCAGCTTTGTAAATCCTCCACGCTGAGAAACTGTAATGAAGTGTCTTATATTTTTCTTAATTTGTAATGCAGTCATAATATCGAAACCATCCAATGCTAAGTCTTCCTCATCAGATTGTTGTGCTCTGGCTTGTATTAATTCGACTGTGATATGTGATTTTAACTCTAGATAGACTGCTTGAGGTGAAGTTTACTGTAACAGAAAGTAGGAGTTCGACTGTGATATATGATTTTGAACTCTAGACTGCTTGAGGTAAAGTTTACTGTAACAGAAAGTAGGAGTTATGAAGGTAAAGTCATCTGGGAGGCGATGCTGATGACCGGAATGCCAAACTCCATTAAAAGTTTGTGCGGACATCGACATGGCCGAGTCCATTACTTATAGATAAACTTTCACCATTACCATTATAATCCATCCCCAATACTTCTCGCTTATGTCATTAACGCCTGTAGGAGATGTACAGTTGGGGAACAAAGTATGTGAACATCGTTGGCATCGTCTGGTAACAATGCCAGGAGTAAACACGTTAATAACAGACAAAAGAAATTAATTACTATATTACAATAACTGATACTGGAAGATGCCAACCAACCACAGACTGTAAAACCAAAGTTACCATTCAACTCATAAATATTTTCTTTCACTGATGCCTTCACTCTTTGAATTGTTGCCAGAAGCTGCCAACAGTGTTAAGATACTTTATTCCCCAACTGTACGTACCTCAATATCACCACTTCTCCCTCACACTCAGTAACACTTTTAATAGCACTTAACCACCAATGTCAAATTAGCTTCATCAACCTATATATCACCACTTCCCTTTCACACTCACCACATTAATTGCACTTAGCCACCAATGTCAATATTGTTTCACCAACCTCAACATTACCAATTCTCTCTCACACTCAGTAACACTTGTAATAGCACTTAACCACCAATGTCAATTTAGCTTCACCAACCTGTTTATCACCACTTCTCCCTAACACACTTACCATTTTAATAGCACCAAATTACTCTTTAATAGCCACCAATTCCTCTTGTAGCTTTACTTCCTTCATCAAGATTACCTGCTCCTTTTATCACCATCCTTTAATTATTCTACTTCCACCAACGACACTAGAGATGTCTATTTACTACACCACTATCATCACCTCCAGTACCTCTCCCTCTCATCAACAACAACACCATCTCCACAATATCTCCTCACCACCACCACTACCATCATAACCACCACCATCATTTCTCCCACACCACTAGCATCACCACCAGTACCTCTCCCTCACATCAACAATAACACCATCTCCACAATATCTCCTCACCACCACCATCATAACCAACACCATCATTTCTCCCACATCACCACCGCCATCAAGAGTGTCCCTTACATCACTTCCATTTCATTACCTCAAGTCACCATTCATTTCATTCTCTCGCTACCTACCACCTACACACAACTCACTCACCTACCTACATACTAACTCACTCTTCCTTCTCTATTAATATCACTGTTATCAGGATCATTCATTCCTCTCAGGTCATCAGTCACCACCATTTCTCCATCACCACCACCTTTCAAATGCCCTTACCTCATTTCTTCACTGCTATCACCACCACTAACACGTCCCCCTCCCCGCTACGTCTCTGGCCTGACGTGTAAAGAGTGTTGCCCTCAAGACTGAGTACTTGCCTTCATCACCGTCACCCTCCTGTCGCTTGCTGCTGCTGCTGTTGTGTGTGTGTGTGTGTGTGTGTGTGTGTGTGTCTCCTTCTGTGTGTGTATGATTGTGAACGTGTGAATGTGTAATCGCCATATTTTCTGACCAAAGAACAACTATTTGCCAGTTTGTTGATCTTTGTGTGTTGTGTCTTCCCTCCCTTCTGACATGGGGCTGACGTTGTGGCCTGTAATGGATTTCTGTGTGTTTACTTACCAGGCTGCCAGACTCCCCGCTCTCAAACAATCAGTCCTTAGTGGTCATCTGGTTTGATGGCTCTCGATACAATGTAGGTGTTTTAAAATATACACGAGTAACTACATTGAAAATTAGTGCAATGTTGACATGCACTCACTAATGACCAGGCATATTATGACTAAAGGATTACATTGACTTGTAGTGCATCTTCTCCAGTAAGTACATTATTCCTGTCAGCAATGAAACATAAAAGAACCCATGTGTCACATTCTGAGAGATACAGCTGTAGAACATGTTGATGACAGAGAGGAATGAATGTGTCATGTTGTGATGAAGGTTTGATGATGCTATGTTGATGTCAGAGAGGCATCAAGAGGCAATGGCAGTGGTGGTGTAGGTACAGTCGGCAGCATAAGTTCGCTTCATTTCCACCTGCGTATGTATTAGCTATAGTGATGTTGTAATACCATTTTAATAAAGAGATGACAGATATAGTTCTCATGTAGTAAATTACGTATGTTGTTAGAATAAAAACTAGTTCAGAATGCAACTATCTGGTAATATTAGCAATATTAACTACATGAGATGGACGCGAATTTATGCTCCCGGCTGTACAATCATACTAAGGGGTGTGAAAATAATGTAGTAATGATTTGTGTGCTGGTAAAGAAGAATTGGTAATGTTTGCCGTTGTGAATAAGAGATGATATTGGTTGTCATGAACTGGTGATGACAAGAAGAAATAGTGGTAAAGACGATAGAATGTCACACTGCTTATGGGATACATCAGTCTTGTTGTATATACAGTAATGGTCCCTTTGCTTAGGAGAATTGACTTTGAAGGTAAGATTAAGGTTTGGTAATCATGCACGTACGATTTCAAAAACTATGATAATAAATTAAAGCTGAAATCGAAGGTTCATATATAATTTCCTTCCATCATAACATTTATGGTGATGAGAAACAGGTCGCCTATACAACACCTTATGTTGACGCGTTCCTTTTTATATTACATTAGGTGCTGTAAATTATACCTGCTTTGCGCTTTACTATAAAGATAATTACAATGTTGGAGGAAATATTCTATAAACTCTTGACTTCGGCTTTACATGGATCCCAACTTTGTCTTGACTAAGTTGTTGTTGTTGTAGTTCTACTGTGATTTTAGGAAGAGACTGTACTGGAGGGTTGTACAGAAAAATCCATACAACCATTTTCAGTGACAAATGTATAGCTATTTCGACCGTGAGTGAGTCAACACTGCCTGTGGTTGTGGGTACTCAATCTTCTCTCTGTTTGTGTTCTGTAAAGTTGACATCTCGTACGCACGCTGTATACTTCGTCAGTCTTCCGGTATGGGTACGACTTACACCATGATGATTCTCGGATGTTTTTCAGTCCACTTCCATCAAATCAGAGGAAAGATGAAGCCTTAGTAACGATCGGAATTAGAGTCATAACATGTTGACGGTTGGGACTATCGTTTTGGGGTTCGAAGTTATATTCTGTTGAGGTTACCACGATGATTAATGCATATATACGAAGTAAAGTTATTTCTAAGTATTATTATATGATATAGTCAGCGTGATATCTTTCGGAGTTAAAATTGTATCATCCCATGGAAAATAATAAATGGGAATAATTATAATGAAGTAGCCTATATGTTGTGATACCTGTTGACTTGGTTTTATTGGCGCCAACAGAACGCATTTGTCCAGAACTTTCATCCACACTTACATCCAAAAGTCTTGTTACTTAAAAAACGTCGAAAGGCCTCACCCCGATACCACAGTTTATTTCTAACTTTATATTTACGGGGGTATTAAAATGGTGGCGAATCTGGAGCAACTGATTCCTTCAAGCAATTCCAAGCAACGGACCACCATTAAATTATAAAAAGAACTAGCCGTAATTTCTGAGCATAGACGAACGGCAGGCACCACACACACACAAGCTGCATTCGAACTCAGCCTCTATATGTGTACTGGGTGGGAAAATAAGCAATACCAGGCGATTCAAAGCTTTCTGCTCCTCACACTCTGGTCAGAAATCACGAGTGTACCAGAAGTATAAAAAAAAACTTAAATAGTTAGTTTGTATCAACCTGTATCCTTGCCCAACCTTCCCATGTTGAGGAAAATTGACCCTAACAAGCAGCAAAGAGGAAATGAGAGATCGAGGGTCAGGTGGACTAATTAACTGGCAGGTGGAATGAACAGGTTGGGTGAGGTCAGTCAGTCAGTCAGTCAAGCACCGGAGCAGTAACACGACACTTAACCATTTGTCTGTCTGTCTGTCAACTCAAAGAGAGAAGTCAGTAGTTGGTTGTAGTTGAAGTCTGAAATGAGATTGAAATTATCCTTATGTTCTGAAACTATGAAATTATTGAGATTTCTTTTGCCTTGGGTTGAGAAGTTATTTTTATTTATTTTCCTTGGAACTCCGAATAATGTAAAACTATTATTTTGCTAATGTTTGAAAATGTTGAATGACTCCCTTACTAGATCATAAATGTATTTTAGAATATGAAGCTATTGTTTGCTTTACTCTTATGCCTGGGTGCCTAAAAGAAATTGTATTTGCTTTTAGGATGAATAACGAAATTGTGAAGTCTATTAGTTTTCTCAAGGCTCGCCTCACTTTCATACCATACCAGACGAGGACCACTCAAGCTATTTTCCCATATGTTTCTTCAGTATACGTGTGTTGCATAAATCCCGAAAAAATAATTACCGGTACCACAGACCTGTAACTTAATTAAAGGGACTTAAATTCTTATAAAATGGGCTTCCACATGTTATAAAGCACAACAACATTTTCCTCTCTTCTTTATTTAACTGAGCTGGTATGCATTTTTCTGTCACTTTAAAAGGTTTGCAGTGAAAGACGAAGCGTTCAGTTGGACACGAAATATATTATTAAAAGCAAAACCAATGTTCACGTCTACCAAACGGCACTTGGCACTTGTATATATTTGTTTTGATGTTCGCTTCTACCAGTTGCCATGGGTCAAATAACTTTTCCCAAACTTTTCAACTGTGAAAACGAATAATATAGTTTTAGCTTCACTTTAACTAATGTGTTTCTAAAGTTATTGAAACCTTACAAGCACTGAATTACCAAGTGGGAATAGTAGCACGTTGTGAATCAGGTAGGGATGCACAAGTAATGAGGACACACCATCAAGTAGCGCGACGCACGACCCCAACTCGAGGGCACTAGTGAGGGAAACCGAGAACTGGATGGCACAGAGCACCAACCCGATCTACGTCCTCACACCATGGAGGTTGAGGGAACACTGGCCTGGCCCTCCTTTTGCATGCAGCCAGTCTCGCCTTTCTGACTGGCACCACATTTTCCCATAGTCTCTCCCTTTCCGCCATTACCTGCTGCATCCTTCTTATTCACGTCTTATACTTTTTCTCCTTACATCCGTTTCACGTTCGTCTTCTCCCTATTCCTTTTCTTTCTTCTTGCATCATCCTTCTTTCTCATCCTTCTTCCTCATCCTTCTTCCTCTCTTCCTGCATCATCCACATTAATGTTTTCTTCCATTCTTGTAGTCTCCAATCATTGTCGTTCCACCTCATCCTTTCTCCATACTTGCATCCATCTCATACTCATTTCCTTTCTGTCCTTCTTCCTTCATTTTTCAATTCCCTTCCTTCCTTCCTGCGTTAATGTCACCTTCATCTTCCATCTTGGTGTGTACATCCATTTAGCTGCATTCGAGTGTCTTGCCTACGTTTAAGTCTGTTTTAATCACTTTCATTAGTTCCATTTTCAACCGCAGTAATAGTCATTAACAACGTTAGCCAGGTAATGATGACGAAATGAACTTTTGTCAGCTATCTCAAGCACGGTCGGCGTGTCTCATATTTTGTTCTTCCAATCTCCTCCTAACTTTATATTTTCTCTGAGTTAAAAATGTATAATGATGCTTGGTCTTATAACTCAGCAAAATGTCCAAAACCTGAGTAAGTTAGACACAGATTTCAAGGCTGAACACCACACAAACCCATAGGCTACCAACCACATCTCCATTCCTCGGTCATGCTTCTCATCCATTTCACGTTACTTGGCCCCAAACAGTTCCATGTCTCAGTTAGATTACCATAACGTTGCGCCAGAGTTCTTTAATTAATACAAATAACTTCCACACCTTAGTAGAGTCAAACAATGAAGCTCCTCTGTACAATCATTTCAAAACCACACGCATCATTTTTCACAAGTAAATCCCATAACTTTTTGTTTTACAGTGAAGGCACACAGATTCCTTCCACAGCCTCACCGGGATACCACAGTCATTAATCAAAAGTGCTCCAACCAAGACTTCTCTCCCAATGTCCCTGTCCATTTATAAACACTGGGCATCCCTTCCCTACAGAGAAATCTTATGTAATCGCCCCACATTCTCATTCCACGTATAGTCTTAGTCCCATTGCCTTCCCTCCCACACTGCCACCCTACAACACCTTCCTACAATTTCTGCCTAGCCAACCTGCACATGGCATTCATATAGGAGTGAGTCTGGTGGTGGAGGAGGGAGCTGACTCCACTGTATGAATATCTGAGTGCCGCTCACTACACACACACACACACGCACACACACGCACACACACACACACACACACACACACACACACACACACACATTCTTTCGTACACGCGCGCACACTTTCTCACGTACACGCATACACGCACACACACACATTCTCACGTACACACACACACACACACACACGTGTCAAAGCCCACCCAAAATCGGAACCAGACACGTGGTCATTAAAACTGCACTACTGCTCATGCATATATTAGGCGATGTAGTGGGGAGCTCCGACCCCCCCACCCCCCCAACCCAACCTCTTAACCCTCGTCACACACACACACACACACACTCACACACAGACACACACTCACTCACTCACTCACTCACTCACTCACTCACATACACTCACTCACACACACACACACACACACACACACACACACACACACACACACACACACACACACACACACACACACACACACACACACACACACACACACACACACACACTCACTCACATACACTCACTCACTCACTCACTCACTCACATACACTCACTCACACACTCACTCACTCACATACACTCACTCACACACTCACACACACTCACACACACACACACACACTCACACACACACACACACACTACGCCTGTTCTAGTGCATGCATACAAAAACACGCATATTTTCCTTTTGATAACCTGCATGCTTGCATACAAAAATACACAAATAAAAACAGTGTCATTTACGGTTGCTGGCAGATCCAAGTAATGCAATTTATGACAACATATTTTGACAAGGCACTTTGAAGTATAACATTTCCAATTTTATTTTAAGCTACAAACAACAAAAAGTCAAAGATGATAATGATTAGCTGTGTAAATGAACTCACGAACGAACAAGTCACATACTTACATACTTTTTGCTGATAATGAATAGCAGTAAAGGATCATGGGAAAAATTGTTGTCCATGGTAATGTAAATGCTATAACTGCTATGCCTTAAAGAACGTACATCGATTTTATTGTAGGGAGAAATATACAAGAAGAAATCATGCCATGTTGTCTCATTCCTAACTTGGCTCTAAAGCATATATATAACTTTTAATTAATGCTAATGATGTTGTTTAACATGGTCGTTTCAATGTAGCTATTTGTCTTCCTTAATTTAAAATAGCGTGTACCTCGGTTTGGCAAAATATCAGTCAGCTCACTGTCAAAACTATTAATCTTCTTCAGGCGGTGCTTGGCTTGTGTGGGCGTGATATTGCTTACAGAGGGTGAGCTTATAATGAGAATCTGAGTCTAAGGGGAGAAGACTGAGGTAGAGAGAGAGAGAGAGGGAGGGCGATAGGAATAAGACTGCAAATGTGAGGCTGGTAAGGTTGGAAAGTGCTGATCGGGATATTGCAAGGTAAGGCCGGAGTGTTGGAATATTATGAGAAGCGATTTTTTAACGTTTCGGAATTTGTTTGATGAGAGATATAGGGATATGATATGGTGAGAGAACAGGGCTTGAGACTTGGTAGGTTGGGTGGTTGGTTGTTTGTTCATTTATGTTTGGGGTTATTTTGAGGTTAGAGTGTATGTTTGTAAAGGAAGCAGAGGGAGAGCTAGAAGAGATGAGAGTAAATAAATTGAGATACTTAAACTTTGTGTTGTGAGGAAAAAGGAATGTGGTAAACGCTGGTGCAATGAAGTGAAATTATGGATACATTGAGAGGAAATAAATGGATATTCTTACTTATTGTTGTGAGGAAAAGTGTTATGGTAAATGCTGTTGTGAAGTGTTGGAAAATAGATGCATGCATGTTGCTGTGTATGGGAGCAAGGAAAAAGAGTACATGTTGTTGTGTCGGAAAAATAAGACACTGGAGAGAGGAGGAGGAGGAGGAAGGGAACTGTTATACAAGAGCCACTCACAGCCTCTGAACCACCAGCCTGTTGGATTACTTGCCTGGATTGACGCCATTCCTTCAGCTTATGTCTTAGAGCCTTGAGAGGTCTGAGGATCTGACAGTTTAATCTTTTTCAACAGTGAGTTTGGATGACTCCTATATCACTATGTGGCTTTGTTGGACATGATGCAATTTTACTGCCACAAGCACAGTCATTTCTCCGCTAATACCTTTACTTTATTCTATCTTTTTTAGTTATTGAATATTAGAAACCGTATATGAAAAAATGAATGGCAAGTTCAGTGTATCTGCGTGGCTACAAGGTTACCCGCTCCGAACAGAAAACAGAAAAATGAAACACGTAAATTCTAAAGGATATAATTATAATGCTTAACAAGAATTGCAGACACTGTAAACGATGAAGAAAGGATTCAATAATCTATTAAGAACATTCTATGGAGAAACATAAGCAAAAGCAGGAGTGAATTTTGAACATTCTATGGAGAAACATAAGCACAGACATGAATTAATTTTGAACATTCTATGGAGAAACATAAGCAAAAAGGCATGAATGAATTTTCCAGGTCTTTCCACTTTTCCTTCAACTTACCTCCAGCTAAGTGGGCAAAGGAGTAATGGATTGCCAATGCATGTATATAGACTACAGCTACACTTTCCCTAGCCTTCTCCTTTACCAGAGTGATTGGTGGACAGCGACCCATTTGTGTTATTGTTTCGTAACATATTGTAGAGAGGCAGGACCATATTTTTTATTTGTTTTTTTCGTGCCTGCAACATATACATCCCCAAATCGAGTTATAGTGTATTTGTGCATGTTTGTCTGTTCGTGATTGTGTTGATTATAATTATATGTCTGTTTCTCTCATTATTTGTTTTTCTCCTTGTTAGTTTGATTATGTGATTTGTTAATATTATCATGTGTTTCAAAACTTGCACAGCAGCTCGCCTCCTATGGCAGTGGACACAACTACTTCAACAACAACAACTTATGCATTTGATTCTATAGTACTTCATACCTACTATTTACAGAATGAGAATGGCAGCAAGACAAGTCAGTATTGAATAAAGAAAAGAAAGACCCAATGTAGTCAAGCAAAAATTCATACGATAAAAATACCGAAATAGTTATGAATCCCACCTTGACGGGAAAATGTGTGCAAGGTGGTACTGTGTATTGATGTGGGTTGGTGTGGAACCGATACTGAGAGTAGCTGGCCATTCTCTTCCATGTCTTGAGTAGCTGTTGTATTTGATGGTCTTGGAAAACATTTGGTGCTGATGAAGGGAAACCAAACCATTATCTCCGTCGGTCACCAATCTGAGTGCATGCATGAAGTGAGAAGATGATGTAAGGAAAAGGATATGCGAGAATCAATGAATGAGAGGGGAGGATAAATAAGCTCACGGAGAAAAAGGATATGCGAGAATGAATGAGAGAGGAGGATAATAAGCTCACGGAGAAAAAGGATATGCGAGAATGAATGAGAGAGGAGGATAAATAAGCTCACGGAGAAAAAGGATATGCGAGAATGAATGAGAGAGGAGGATAAATAAGCTCACGGAGAAAAAGGATAATATATGTGAAGAGAATTAAAATATTTGAGAAAAGGAGTGAAATGGCAAACTGTGGCGACATTTTCCTCCTTATTTTGTGCCAGAAGGAGTAAACCACCAGACCATTAGCGGATAGTAAAATAATACGTCTAGAATAATGAAGGATAATATCTCTTTGAGGTTTTAATTTTCTTATTTCTTTGACGTTTGTTTAAAGAAATATTTACATGTGAGGGAGAGAGACCCTTCCCCACCCCAGTCCTCACGCTAATGTGCACTGGGAGCAGGAAAGGGGACGAGAGAAGGGGAGGAGGAGGAGGAGAGAGTAAAGAGGAAGTAACGAGAAGAGGTGATGATAATGAAAGCAAGGGGTCAAAAGGAAGTGATTGAAGTGAGAAGAGTCTATGGAAGTTCGAACTGAGAGGAGAGGAGAGGAGAGGAGAGGAATGGAAGGTGTGATGAGGCGAGCCAGATTTGGAGGCCAGGTGGTGATGGTAAGGGAAGGCAATAAAGTGAGAGAAGAGGCAATATGCTAGGTGATACGAGGAGAACACTGGGGTCCATAGCTTGTGAAAATGAGGAGAGGAGGAGGAGGAGGAGGAGAAGAAGGGGATAAAAGACTAGAAAATGGAGGAACAAGAGAAACTAAATAAGATTGTAAAGTGAAATAAGGATGAATTTAGAGGATAGAAAGATGAGCAAAGACAAGAACAGGAACAAGAGAAACTTAACGAGACATTAAAGTGAAATAAGGATGAATTTTAAAGATAGAAAGATGAACAAAGACAAGACCAGGAACAAGAGAAACTAGACGAGACATTAAAGTGAAATAATGATGAATTTAGAGGATAGAAAGATGAGCAAAGGCAAGAACAGGTTGAAAATAAGACAGGCGATAAAATGCTGAGAAAAAGCAGGAGTTAAAAAAATGATGAAGCGAGAGCAAAAAGGATGAAGCAATACAAGGTTGCGATTAGCAAAAGGCGAGGTAATGAGAGAAGAAACGAGATGGCCGAGAGACGATTAAAATAAGTACTTAGATACATGGATCTTGCTGACCTTAATTGATGTTCTCCCATTAACGTCCAAAAAGGCCATAAAAATCTCCTTCCAGAAACTCATGATCTGGATTCTGAAGTCTGGATTCTGAAGTCTGGATTCTGGTATGAACTTCCAAACACCTCATTCCTGTATACTCTGATTCAGGTTAAGTGTAGGAATCTCTTGTTGGTGAATTGGAAGGTCTCTGATTCCTCCAAACTATGCCAGGAAACAGATGATCTACCACAGTGTTACTATTAATAGGGGATCTGTTTCGTGGGATAACTTTGAGGAATAACTTGACCATCACTTTACCTACAACATATATTTAATTAAGTGGAGATTCTCTTGTTGGTGAATTGGAAGGTCTCTGATTCCTCCAAAGTATGCCACGAAACATAATATATATCCCCTATGAGTACCAATGAAGGCGTCTGGTCTGTCTGTTTCCCGGTATAGTTTGGAGGAATCAAGAGACCTTCCAATTAACCAACAAGCGAATCTCCCCTTAAGGTACATGGTAATTCTTTTTTGGTACATTGGAGTGCCTTGATTCCTCCAAAGAATGTCAGGGAATAGGACAGAACAGAAGAGGAAAAATAATAGTGTTCTGTTGCCTGGAAGAGCTTGGAGGATTCAGTTGCTCCAGATTTTAACCAACACAAAACTTCCCCCTTAAGTAAGCGTTCGTGAAGTAAGGAATGTTGAAAATTAGTAAATGAAAGGAGGAAGAAAGTGAAGGCAGATTGACGCACCAGGAAGAGAATAAAAATAAGAACAAGGAGAAGAAAATAATAGGTCGGAAAATTGAATAGAATTAAGTTAGCCCAGGATAGGAAGGGAAGGAAGGGAAGCGAAGGGAAGAGCACTTATTATATGAAGGGGAAAGGAAAGGCCACCAGGGAAGATAGAGGAAAAAAGTATGGAAAGGAAAGGGGAGAGAAGGGAAGGGATGGGAAGGGAACGGATGGCAAGGGAAGGGAAGGGAAGGGAGAGACGAATAGATGAGACTATGAAGGCACGAAAAGAGGAGAGAGAAACAAGGAGGCAGCACAAGGAGGTGAGGAGGGGACTTAGAGAGAGAGAGAGAGAGAGAGAGAGAGAGAGAGAGAGAGAGAGAGAGAGAGAGAGAGAGAGAGAGCAGACGCCACTGAGAACACTACAAGACAATTGAGAGAGGAAGGACGAGAAGCATGATAGAGGGAAGGAATGTAGGAACAGAAGAGGGAATAAAGGAAGAAGAAAACTAGGAATGAGAGAGAGAGAGAGGAAGGAAAGGAACCGGAAGGAATGTAGGAATAGGAGGAGGGAATAAAGGAAGAAGAAAAGTAGGAATGAGAGAGAGAGAAAGAGAGAGGAAGGAAAGGAGCCTGACAGAGGGAAGGAATGTAGGAATAGAAGAGAGAATAAAGGAAGAAGAAAAATAGGAATGAGAGAGAGAGGGAAAGGAAAACAGAGGAAGGAAAGAAGGATTGGCAGACGGAAAGAATGTAGGAATATGCACGGAAGAGTGAAAAGGGGGAAGAAGCAAAAGAGAAAGGAGAGAGAAATGGAGGAATAATGAAAGGAGAGAAGAGAACGAACTTGGTTGAAGGACGGAATGATGGAAGAAGGGGAAGAGGAAGAAAGGAAGGTAACAACAATAGAGAGAGAGAAATTAAGAGGAACTTGTCGGAGGAAAAAAAAAGAAAAAGAAAGGAAGAAAGAAAGAGAGGAAGGAAGGAAGGATATTAGTAGGAATGAGAGAAAGGAGAGAGGAAGGATGTCAGTAGGAAAGAGAGAAAGGAGAGAGGAAGGATGTCGGATGGGAATTAATGAAGAAATATAGGAGAGGGAGGAAGAAAGAGAAGAATGGATGACTGACTGACTTAAGGGGAGAGTTTTGTGTTGGTAATTCTGGAGCAACCGAATCCTCCAAACTATTCCAAGCAACAGAACAAACACCATTAATTATTTTTGCTCTTCTGGTCCTGTTTCCTAGCATATATACTTTATAGGAATCAAGGCACTCCAATGTAACAAAAGCGAATTACCCCCTTAACAGATAAAGAAAGAATGGAATGAGAGAGAAGGAGAAGGAGGTGATGCTGAAGGAGGAAGAGAAAAATAAGCTTGGTGAGCATTACTACGTCAGGGATGGAGGGTGAAAACGTGGGTGAGGAAAGATGCTGAGGGACATGAAAAACTACCTACTACAAGTATAAAGTGAAGAGAAGCTGCAAACAAGAGAAGAGGAGAAACAAGAGAAGGAAGAGAGAAGTAAAGTTTAAAGGAGAGAGAGAGAGAGAGAGAGAGAGAGAGAGAGAGAGAGAGAGAGAGAGAGAGAGAGAGAGAGTAGGGATAGGGAAGTAGACAATAGTGACGAAGAAAGAGTTAAAAAAGGATCAAGGGAAGAGGAAGGGGAAGAAAAATGGATTACGAGAAGAGGACTTGACACAAGATTAAATTGACAGAAATCATATTCCTTTTATATATTTTTGTCATGTTACCTTTAATTAAATACGGTAATGTAGGATTTGACGTCTACATAAGGTTAATTGATGCTGTGTGCTTTCTGAATTAATGGATTTTGGATTTGGATGTTCTATGTATATATTGGCTTTGTATATATTGTCTTATTTTATGTGCAAATGTAAAATCATAATACTTAATATACTTTTTTTTTTTTTTTTTTTTTTTTTCCCCCCCCACTTAGCGTGTGGTGTAACTGTAGATGTCCTGTGTGTCATTATGTTTGGATGGAAAGCTTATGTGTTTCTCTTTAGATTAATGTCAGGAAGTTGAATATTCTTTATGTTGTTGAGGTGAATGTGCATCTGGTGAAAATTAAGTGTTTGTTTGTATTTGCGTGTGCCAGGGAATCAGACTCTTTTTTTCCTCCAGAGCATAAGCCTCTTTATTCGTATTTGCATCCAAGACTGCACAACCAAGCACACTGAAATCACCAACAAGCTTTATTCTGCCCAATGTTTAAATCCTTTATGAACTCTGCTGTCTGGTTTGTGCTATAAAATCTCGGTACAAAAAAAAATGAACGGAATTATATACAGATCCCTGATGAGAACACTGTCAATCCCTATTCAGCTTTATCGCTTTTAATGTGGTCCCCCCAAAATGAATAGAAGAAATATAGGTAATCTAGTGTTTTATTTCCTTGACTGTGCCAACCCAACGCCTCGTGTGAAGCCATACCAGAAAACCTTTAAACTTCCTGTGACATGTGTTCTTCTCTGCTGGCCTTGGCAACCCTCTTCATATTTCTGGCTCAGTGGTCGCTTTTCCTTGCCCTCGATGTGTTATCTAGTTGTGAAGTGGTCCCTCTCTCCTGTCTCCTCTCATGTGTATTATTCTGTTTGTTTCTCTCCATTTCTCTCCGCCGTTTTGCGTTATTTGTCTTTTCAATGTTCTCAATCTTTCGTATATCTTTTACTTTCTAATCCTTTATCAGTTTTCACTGATCCATCCTCCTTTTTTTTTTATATATCATCCCTGCAGTATCCAGTTCCTTCTTTTTGCCTCAATCTTTTTCCTCCTGTTTATCAGCTGTCGTATCTGACTAAAATAAATTTAAGTCAGATTAATATATTTCTCAGAGGGAAGTATTCATGGTGTAAATTCAGCAACCCATTCAGATGTCCATCCACACATTACCTTCTTGTATAAGATGTAAGGATATACAGAAATACACATACGCAGATGTACTCAGTTATATACGATACTTGCATAAAGGAAAGTCCCGGTGATATAAGTTCATATTGGTTTCCTTTTGAGGGGGATAATAACAAAGAATAAAAAGAGACTGCAGCATAATTGGAAAGAGAAGGGTTGACATTGATGGAGTACATGATTAAGAAGAGAGGAAGATGAATTAGGAAGGGAGTGGATGCACAGAGGAATGAGGGCTGTCCGATGTATTACGGTCATACACAATGAATGAATAAGTCGATTGTAAACCTTTTTGTTTATATAAAAAAAAGAAAAAATACTACAATTAAATTGGTTTAAGTTGACTTCAAGGTAACTGTTTCTGATGTAAAGACTAATGATAATGTTTGAGAAGTACCATAGCTGCAATATTATTTCCTTCTGCACGAAAATGTCCCTTGTTTTAAGTATTGCTTCCTGCATAAGTTATACCCGTGAACGCAAGAGGCCACAAGTTTAGTTTTGTTAAAATAAGGATTAGGAAATATAACCAGGCTGAGGGCAGGATGGGAACTTAACATCCAAAGACAGAGAACGTGTCATGCGGAGGTATTTGAAACTGCACCATTTAAAACTGAATATTATGAACAAGAAGTATAAAACTCTTAATTAATTTAATTAAATCTGTAAGGGAGGGGGCTTACTTTGATAAAAAGTGGAGGATCAAGATATACTTTTTTTCGTTGCTGATAAGAAGGGAGGTTCGGACCACTTCAGCACATACCTCTGTTCATATGTTCCATACATTTTCTTTGTGTGTTATACGTGCATGAATATTATTGTTAAACACCACCAAGTTTGACATTCTGATATATAGTCACTGCTTAGAAGTATCCATTTTGAAGTTCAGTCCTAACAAAGATCAACATTCTGTGTTGATAGCGACAAACTAAGCTTCATGTTTACTTTATTTTAACATCCCTCTAAAGTACTGAAGTAATTACAGTGAAGGAAGTTGGTTTTCCTTCCCACATGTTGTTAGAAGAGAGGAAGGCAGATTATCCCTTGTGTGTTCGGCTTGGGACCAACTCACACAGCATCGCTTCCAAGGAGGCCCAACTTTTTTATTGCAGGTTAGCTTGTAAGGTTAGGTCAGAAAATGTTATCTTGGGTAAATTGTGTATCATGTGACTGAGGATAGACAAACTTATGCATAAACATTGGCTCAGGGAACACTACATACCACGAGGATTCTCAGATTAACCACAAATAGAGAATGCGAGGGAAGAGGGAGCTGCAGTGGCTGGGTGAGGCCATTCCTGATAATGAGAGTATTATCGGGGATGATTGCACACTGCAGCCACCAACGGAGCCGTAACCCAATGTTTCTGGGTGCGGTATAATACGAGAGGTTCCCTTCCAGCCACAACTGACTAAAGACTGTAATCCTATCCAAGTCGTTCCAGCTTGGTTTTTACTCAATCAAAATAGAATCATCATCGGGTGAAGTAACTGCTGTCAGGTATAGAATAGTTGTGGTTTATTTTGAAGACATAGAAGATGATGGATAGAGGTGTGAAATGTTAGTGTATTTTCTTTCGCCAATGTGTACGGTATGTAGTTTAAATGCGTCTAACTAAGAATACAGTATGAATCACTCTATTTTCTTCATCATCTCGTTCCTGACTTCTTCTATGGTCTGGTATGAAGTTTATGTAGAAACAAGATCATTCGGACAATAAAAATTACAGAAAATGAAACAAAACTAACCTGTGATATAATTTCTCAATGCATTTATCATGGGGTTAATTCGTCAGGCTTCGAGATTTTGTATGTCCAGGAACAAGATACCTGTAATTAATTTCCCCTACAATGTTAGGAAAGCTGTCGGAATACATAATCAATATATATATAATAAATATTGAAAAATGCTACGGATAATGAATTATATATTTACTAAGCGTGTTAATATCGTTTTGATGGTCAGGCTGTTGGTGACTTGTGTGTGAGAACGTTTCCTATGATTACTATTTAATGGTTCAGGTAATGGCCGTTTGCACACCTAACAGAGGGTGAAACGTTGAGCCGGTTATCCTAATTGCTGGTCACTATGAGTCCTGTAAATTGTCACGGCCTTAATGCAATGAAAATTCCATAAATGTATATATATAAACGTTTGGTAGTTAGATATGTAATAGTAATGTAATATGTAATAGTACTACTAATAGTAATGTATGTTTATGTTATGTAAAATATCCGTTAAAAATGTTAAAAAATAGTATTCATCGTTAAAGAATTACTCCATAATATCCAGTTCCGTAGCGATAATAGTCCAATGATTTTTCTATTTCGCCAAAAATGTTAATCTTTTTGTTTAATAGTACCGATGTGTTACAGTTTAACAGCATTTTCTTCAATATTACTGTTGCCTTATACAACACACGGCGATATTCAAATTGTAATGGTATGTGATTATATTTACGTTCACAAAATATATATACTAAGCATCCATGGAATCTACTTTGTTACTTTGTTTATTTGAATATATATATTATATTATAAAGAATTATATAAGGATGTATATTGGAGAGAGTATAACCAGTAAAAATATATTTAACGAAACGCCTGGGGTACATATTCCCGAGGCTCTTCACACAATTCTCAAACCATTTTACTCTGCTCGTCTGCAACCATGGGTAAATGAAATCTTATGCATCCTTAAGCATGGTTAATAATCTGTGGGTTTTTCTATAACAAGGGTTTAAAATAGCTTAGCCATTTGTCAGATATTACCTGTATCCATTTTCATTTCTTTAGAAGTCTTTAACGAATTATCAAAAGCTACTCTTCAAGTAATATTTTCACACACACTTTGTATAATATTGTGATGCATGTTGCTTGTTATATTTCATTTTACAGTTCCTCCTCTCCTATGTAGTCTGATCCCTTTCAGTCCTGGTGTGTTATTAATATATCAACCAAGAGACTGTTTTCAAGGCAGCTACTGTTATGCAGTGAGGAGGTTCCTTAACTACATCAACAGATAGCATTATCCTATTTTTCTTAACCCTTGTGAATATGTGCAGCATGTATGTATCTATGTGAGTGTGTGAGTGCGTTTACTATATGTATTATTTCCTTCATCAGTTCTGCTTTTCTGTAACCCTCCGCTTCCATGTGCAGCGTTGGGTGGGTGTGTCAGTCATACAATACTCCTGTGCCACACGAGGCGAAATGTGCTGGTTAAAGCCCAACATTCCTCACTCACAAAGCTCCACGTCCAGCACCAGGCACCAGGTGTCACTCACACTTGCCACGGAACCATATCACCTCCAGTTATTCCTAAATCACCAACCCACGTAATAATTATTATATGAAATTATGGAAACAGGATACAGAAAATGAAGTTAATATAGGATTCGGGTGATGATATTCCTTTCTCCTAATTTTCAAGTTTATATATTTTTTTCATTGTCCACTGCAACATTTTTCAGTTTTATTAAGAGCTGTGTTAAATTTTCGTTCTAATTCGTGCATCATTTTAATGTGAAGGGTATTGGTTGTTGTAGAACTTCTCCACTACAGAATATTTACAGATTAGTCACAGAGAGCGCCATGCAGAGAACTGAAGCACCAAAGTAAAGTTCTGCCATGGTCTTGTCATGTAGGTCGTCTTTGCGTGAGAGGATTTGACTTGCGCTGTTTGATATCGGGAACTCAAACCCTCGGCAGCAACTTGAGTCGACTTACCTCACCCACCATGAGTACATATTTTTTTTTTATGCTACTCGATAATAATCCTCTTATCTACACCTTCTTCATTATTCGGTGGTCGGGGCGTGGGACAAGGCTTGCCACACTCAGCCCAGAGCATATTCCCAGTTGTGCACTATTTGAGGTTATTATCTCTGCCAGGAAAGATGAGGTTAGTAATGTTGGTGCAGGTAATATAAAGAAAAAGAAATTCTAAAGGAAATTGGAAAGGTGAGCTTTAAATCGAATCTTTAATGTAGATATTTAATAGAATGTTCATACCCTGTGAAGCAAAACAAAGCTCTCATGACTCAGAACGATTACACACCACGAATATATTATGAATTTAAGATTCCCTTCCTCAGGTGCAAAGTGTCGGAAACTGAGTTTATAAATTGAGTCTTTGAAATTTTCTCAGATCACACAGAACATCGTTGCAATCGTTCATCAAATATGTATACTGTAACATTTACAATTACTGTTGTTAATTGTTATATATCTATGTCCATTAAATGGTATTCATGTGTTTTTACATCATATGAACCTCGATTCTCTAATGTAAGAAGTAAAGATAAAGTAACGTGTATACACAAAGGAGTTCACCTTAGTCACTTTGGCCATTGAGCCAGTGGTTAGTTATGGTGTAAGGTATATAATATTATGCTTTTGTTCCCTTGTTTTATTACATCATGTTAAACTATTTTAATGTAATTTAGGTGTGGGTAGGATTTATTCAAGTCAGGGTAAAGTTAAGTGGAAAATATTATCCATCCGGGAAAGATAAAACTGGGCGCTTTTCACGGTTCCATGAGAGAGGGAGTTGAGGACAAATTGAAATTGGTTTCCCTGTGCCATAAGAGACCTGGGGATAATGTCACCGGCCCACCTGATCAGCCATTACCCGGCCAGTAAGCTCTCAAGTGGTCCAATATTCCTCCCACAGACTCAATCCCTTATTCTAGAAATCGATAGAAAAATCGTAGTGAACGTTGTCATATTCTTGGTCGAATTCGTCCCTTGTGATAAAACTATAAAAATGTACACTTGTTCTTCACGAAAATATTTGAGTTCACTCCATGTTATCCATTTAATTTGATATAATTTGTTAAACTAAAGTAGTTTATCCTTGCTTTAACCATAGATAATTTAATAACTTAAGTTCTGGTAACTCAAATTTACCTAACCCAATTTGACCAAGCGTAACATAATGTGACTAACCTTACCTTCATAACAATAATGACATATTTCATAGAAAATGCACCGTATCATGAGAAATTTCAGAATAAAGCTTTTCAGTGTGGCTCTTGCAAGCAGATTATAAGTGAGCTTATTATACGCTCGAGTGGTATACTATGAGTCTCAGGGATGGTGCTGCCAGTGTTGCTGTTGTTGCTGCTGCTGTTGCTGCTGTTGATGCTGTTGTTGCTGTTGCTGTTGTTGTTGCTGTTGTT